>WAAD01012794.1:0-131485 GCA_013389945.1 Fregata magnificens
CCCACATGTTTTTTCTAATGCTGCTCTGCTCGCCTGCTATGTCTGATTAGCTGGCTCCAGGGTGTGAGTTAAATGTCAGTCTAATTTTTTTCTTTCTTCCAGTTTTAAAGGGGTGCCATGAAATGGAATTTGAACACCAAAAAATTCACTTTTGCTGGGAGAGGTTTAACCTGAGGTGTCCAAGTAGGCACTAAATCCCCTCACGGTTTGCTTCCATTTCTAATGGCAGTCGCTCCCTTGTTAGAATCCACCCATAGCAACAGTTGTATAGTCTAAAAGACTGGAAATAAAAATGATTGCTCTAAGTGAACTAACGCCACTGAGCGTAGTCTCTTGTTCTCACTTCTTGAGTCTATTTGCTGCTTATAGTGCGCTGAGACACTTGCTAGTGGTTGCAGTTTCTCTCCTCTCAGGATATGACACTGGCCTCGATAACAGTGATAATGAGGCAATAGTTGTGGGTGCACATCACATCTTCCATGTGTAGCTACTACTTAATTTTTCTTTATTTAACGTTAATGCAGTATTTTTCAATAAGGAGACAACAGATCACAATCAGGCTTTTCTAAGAGCTTCTTGGGGGTTACTTAAAAAAATTATATAAAAAATTTATGGCAGTGGACAACAGCCAGTAGACGTGTTTGACCAACTGTGACCAAGACAATAGGGCAAGCGAGATAGTGAAACAGGCTCTGTGCTACAGATCAATCCAACGATGGCAGGCAGGGCCAGCCTTGCAGGGTGTCAAGGTGCAATGGTTTTGTTTTGGACACCGGGAAAAAGGTTAGGAAAGGTGAGCAACTCGGCAGCAAGAGGGATCCTGGGTTTTGTTTGCCTCTAGACGAACTCTTAGCAGTTAAAAGGTGGAGGTAGAGGCAGGAATGGTCTGGTTAGGCAGGCTACCTTCTGGCCTGGGGACGTGTTGGGCATCATGACTTGCAGAAGAGCCCCGCTGCACCACTACTAGCTCTTTTCCGAGCAAGGACTGGTATTTGTGACCTACTGTGCCAAACTGCGTGGTAGGGATGTGATAGATGAGTGTTAGGCATGGAGGGCTTGACCCTTGACTCGTGCTTTTGGCAGGCCCATTGCAGCCTGGAATCCTAGGCTAAGAACTAATCGCACACTTAAGGGCTTTGCTGGGTGGGGGCCGGGAGAGCTGTTCCATGGCCAGGCATGAATGGCTTGTGCTTTTGATCAGAACGGAATTTTGATCTGCTTTGTATTTAGGGACAAAGTGCTCTTGTTGCATCATTGACCCCTCTCTCTCAGTTTAGAGCTCTTCTGTATTGCTCTCAACTGTTCACTGGTACTTTATATTAAGATAAGGATCGTTGTTTGGTTTTTAGAGAGATTTAAAGTAGCCTAAGGGAAAGCAGTGTGCTTGGCAAGGGCAGTTACTTGTACAGTGAAAAAGATATCGCTACAATAAATATAGCAAACAAACCCAGTTCAGAAGGAAAGAGATGACGTTTGGGAATTTAAGTCCTGCCTTAACATGCTGTCATTCAGGTTAGTATTTTCTGTCAAGTGACAACCAAGAGCCACAGTCTGCGCAGTCCCATTCCCTGAAGGGGGATGCTTTGTCCAAGATGCAAGTAGAGCTGCAGTGACCATAGATAACCATCCTGGATTGGCTCTGTATGTACTTGACATGAAGTAGCAGATGAAAATGGAGTTGCCTGTTGATAAATATATACATGATTATAACTGGTATTGGGCTGTGCAGGGTGTTCTTCCCTGTGGATTGTGCTAATAACATGATGGAGGGAGAGGCAGAGAATTTTGATAATTAATCTGTGTTTGATTCCCACAGATAAAAAATTGAATAAGTTAATATTTTACGAACAGCTCCTTTTGCTTTCTTCATCAGTTGGATAGGGAGTCTCTCAGAACAGCTAGCCCTTGATGAGTGGAAGGATCAGGAGGAGAACTGTTTTTAAGAAGGAATGAGAGAATTATTTTTGCATTGCACATTTTGCTTGCTTTTTGCCCCATGCTCATGGGAACATTTTGATGAAAATCTGATAAAAAATAAATTAGAAATTATATAAAAATGAAAATTCAGCTACTTCTTATTTGTAAAGTAAACATTACTCATAAGCCAAAATGCATCTTTTAAAAAATGAAAGTTAAATTGGAGTGAAATTTTGTGAAAGTTTTAGCTACATCTGTTAATGGCTTTTTTACGCTGGTGCATCTGGAGTAGATCTTCAGAAATCTCACTTCTAAATACTCTGCATGTTTCTTAACAGGATGGTTCCTGTTGTGTCATGTTCTTGGCTTGTTTCAAGACCTAAACACGCTTAGGAGACACTGAATTGGGATCTCAAGATTTGTTTACATATGAGACCTTGAGAAAGACACTTGTGCATAGGTTTCATTTTAATCCTATTGTAGCTGAAGCTCTGTGGGGAAATAATTTAAAAAGGTAAATACATTTATATCAGGCCAATTTTCATTTCCCCCTCCTTTTGACAGAAACTCACCCTCCCTAAGATTTGTAATTATGCAACCTCAGCTGGATAATCCTCTCTCCTTCCTTTCCTCCAAACAAAGAGAGAGACTTGAATGGTTGGCAGAAAACAAGCGCATTTGCCTTCAGTAAGCAGCTTAGGCCTAACAACAAAAGAAAACTTTTGTTGTTTTTAAATGTCAGTGGGCAAAAGAACTGCCCTGGGAGAACACATGCCTTTTTAGTATTTTCGTCATCACCTGAACACCTCTCGGATGAACTGTCTGGGTTTGTGGGATTTGGTATCTTAACCAGTCAGAAGGTAGTACTAGGCGTTAGGATTGTGGACAATAATGATCTGTGAATAGACATTACAGTGATTAACAGCTTTTAAAAACATTATTGCATTAAGGCAGGTTTTTCAGTCAGACTGTTGAGATAAACTGAGAAGTCGATGGTGGAGACGAACAGGTTGGTGCTTGGACTGGCAGAAGAGAGCTGTGGGGGTACGGTAATGCAGGAGACGAGATGTGCTCCTATTTTATGTCAGATGATAACCTTGAGTTGTGAGTTCTGCCCTCCCCCTTTTCTTTCGCTAAGCATTTTACAGCTGGACTATGCCTCTTGACTTCTGATTTTTCACAGCTACCGCTGCTGATCATGATGTGCAGGAAACATGCCTTCGTGCTGAGTAGCTCAATTTTGGCATCTTGCCATTTTAGGCTTTCTGTTAAGCTCCCCGCATGAGAAAAGTGAGTCACTGTTAAATTGAAATACTTGTTGGCACACTGGTTTTTGTACCCTTAAATCCTATAGCTTATTATTTGTCCTGCTATTGTGCATAGGAACCTTCATGGTGGAACAGGACTTTGTTGTACTTGTATATAAATATTGAAAGAAAAGAAAGTATCCCCCCACTGAGAGCCTAGGAATGTGAGAGGTGTTTGATGCAGTTATGGACACGTGTAAACAAATGTTCAAAATTAATCACCCTGAGAATGGGTAATCTTAGCATGTCCACCATTCCTGTGTGCCCCTTGTACAGTCTTTTGTAAGGCATTGCAGTGAAAGACTTAAAAAAGATAAGGAGCTGCTTTTGTAGAAGTTTGTGGAAACTCCTGCTAAGGGCCCAGATCAGGTGTAGATAAAATCTGAAGGTTGCTGTTTGAAAATGTAACGTGTAAGGAGTATTTATTGACCAAAGATAGGATCAGTTCTCACTGTAATGATTGCAAATTGAGAGGTAAGGTGGAAAAAAGATCTAGTGAAAGGTTTTTTGCTTGAAGATATGTCACGTTGACAAGTCAGGCATTGAGGACTCTTGCGGGGTTTTGGAGGTCCCTCCGTTGACCACTTACCAATACGCAATGCAATTTGTAGTACCGACACTTCTCTCATTTAGACTACTTGTTTGTCTGTTCATTTACCTTGGGCTTTCCGGATTAGCATGCAAATCATAGCACATACTGGTATTTATCTTTCTGTTGTGTATTTGGCTTATCCGTGTATGTTCCAGAACACTCGCTTCTTTCTGTGTTGTTAAGGCCAGTGGTTCTTAGTTGCATCTATCCATCTCATTGTAACTCTGAGCAGGCCGACATGAAGCTATTTGTTTAACTATTTCAGTATCTGTGTTACCCTCAGGCTGTTGATTGAGTCTGCTGAAGAGACACGCATCTATACAGCCACACTTGATTTGTTGCAGGTCATTTTTTCCCTCCCCATTCAATTCTCTCTTGTCATCAGTCAACCGCTTCATCTTAGCACCGCTCTCTTCCTTCAGCTTGTGTGTCGACCTCCACCGTTGCCAGCCACACCAGATGGAGGCAAAGTTGTGTGCCCATTGTGCCACTGATCACATCCAGGCCCAGGATGGTGTGTGCCAGCTGGCTTCGAAGGTGTCATTTCGTGTGTCCTCCAGTTGCCATTGGTTTGGAGGATAATTTGGCATGTTGATTTTGGTCAGAAAAATTATCTGTGCATCTGTGGCAAGCCATCTGCTTTGTGGCAGTTAATGGTGTGGGGAGTGGAATGGTTGCACCTGACCCTCTTCCACCGTATCACAGTTGATAACTTCTGTCTGCTTATGTTTACATTCACGTATCTGTCTGGCTGCGAGTGTCAGGAAAATGCTCTGTCCTAGAGTGCGTTTCAGGGAGAGGATCCAGTTGCCTTTTCAATTACATGTACTCACCTTTGTTTTTCCAGTATCCTCTGAGATAATGGCTAGGAGCTTTGCCTTGTGCTCTCCTGGCTTCACACCACTCTGCTGCTGTAGTAACTTCCAGTTTGGCATGGGTTTTTCTGCTACGGTTTACTATCGCTTACAGTCAGTAGATGCAAATTTGATTAGGGTGTTTTGCATGTGTGCAGCCTTGGATCCTCCTGTGTGTACGTTCTTGTACACAGAATAAAAAGTGCTGGTAGTGAAACATGCTGTTACTGGTGTTTTTCCTGTGTACGTTGTTATCGATAGCGGGTGAAGACAGACTGATGCTGTGTTTGAAAATACATTCCTACACATCTTTCTCTTGTCTCTTGGCACAGACTGTGCTACTTTGGGAACAAAGCCAGAATGTAGCCCTAATTTTGCAATATGCGACCATCAGCTTGAAAACGCTAAATCAATTAAACATGGCCTCACCCAAAATGCTGGTAGTGTCTGGTGTGTGCAGGTGTTAGTGTATGCCGAGTGGGAGCCTGGAAAGCAGGAATGCGGGAGGTTATTGCACTTTTTCTCTCAGGAGTAAGAGGGTATCATTATGAGTGACTGGATTTCTAGTCACGATGATAGCAACGCTATTTGCTGACACATGGTAAATGCTGATTGTAGTTTCTCCTTACCTCACTTCACAAAATGGAGCTGGAAATAATTCAGTACTTTGTATTTGCTGCTGCACAGAACTGTACTGGTACTTCCAAATGGGAGGTTCAGACTTCTCAAACGTGAAATTTGGTGCTTCTGTCTCAGCAATTTCTTGCTCATCAACGTGTTTAAGTCATTCTGCATTTGAATGGGTGAAGTAAGGTATAATTCATGTTACTATTGTTTCCAGTTGTTAGGAAAAGCAGACTGAGCCAAAATCACCTGACTCTGTTCTTGAACAACAGGAGTTAGATGAAATATATTCCTAAACAATCAGACTAAATTACATGTGTACTTTGGCAGACTTCAAATGAATGACGTTGATGAGTCCTTAAAACTGTGACCATTAAGTCAAGCATAGGCTTTGATACCATTAATGAAGAAATAATGTTTTGACGTTCGTACCTTCATAAATTCTGACACTTCCAATTGTCCTCAAGTAACAAAACACCGTTGTCGTCTGCAATAATGTGCTATTGAAAAATTTTGCCTGAGCTACGTAAAGCTGGGCGCTTTATGTTAGGAAAGGACAAGCATTTCTTGTTTGTGCTTTTATTTCCCTGTCTTTGGTGGTTGCAGGTCCTGCTGTTTAAGCCCTCAGCTGTGCTTCAAGGTCTTGTGCAGTGACTGTCGTGTGGGTCAATAAGGCTTGAGCTGAGCCTCCAGACTGAAGTGATGTGTTGTGCACTGACTTCGCATGTTGATGTATGACTACTTCCTTTTCTATGCTCAAGAAGGGCTTTAATGCTGCTTTTTCTTTTGTTGGTATTGCCTTTTGTTCCTATTACACGGAAGACAATCCAGTCTGAGAAAGATAAATTTCACAATTTGTCTTGTCAAACTCCAAGATGGAGTTTTCTGTTATGCTGGCCGGGCAGAGGAGTGGTAGTGCTCTTTCTGAGTGTGCGTGGGTGGCTGTGCGCAGAGACCCCTTGCTTTTTTAATGGGATCTGTGTACTTACCTCCCACATAGCAGCCTGCAAATGTACCGCAGAAACTCGCACCTCCTTGGCTTGCTCTCTTCCTACCTACCGATGGGGCTTAACAGTGCTGACTTTGGATGTAAAACGACTCAGTAAACCCTTCTTGGTAAGTCATCAATTATTAACGTGAAATACCCATTCTGTACACTTGCACTGCTTACAGATTCATTATGTTGCCTTTTGGTTGACCTGACAAAGCTGTTCAGTGCCTCTCCTTCCAATGCAAAGTCCTAGATTCAACTTTGCTCCTGGGGCCACGTACTCCAGCTCTGGCCGACCTTTCATAGGAAGGAGAGAACAGAACACAGCTGAGAAATTAATTTCTGGAGAGTGTTAGAAAAAGGTATATGAAAATATGTCGCTCACTGAGAAGGGAAAAATAGCAGTGATCATGCTAAAGGCAATAGGAATCTGGTTCGTGTTCCTTGCTGCCCTTTACTGCAGCATTTAAATGTGTGGTGGAGGAATTCTCTAGCTATACAGCTATGTTATTGTTGACCCATTTTCCCAACAGCTAATGGCTAAGACTGAATACCTGTTACTACCATTATAATTGTTAAATTTTGCCTTGCTGCATTGGGAATTCTGTGAATATTGTGAGTCTGGCCCAGAGCACTTTGCTAATCAAACACAAATTAAAACTAACCCAACTGACTGCTGTAAAATATTGGTACACTTCCCTAGTAGATTTACAGTCTCATGTACTAAGAGAGCTTCATGACCCTCTCTTAAAATATGTGGCCGTATCTCCATTTTACAGAGGAGGAAAATGAGATGCAGTAAGGCCTTTAACTTGCAACCACATAGCAAATGAAAATTGGCTGCTCCTAGTTTGAGACTGGGAGCTCTACCTTTGGTAGAGAGGTAGGTGTTAACCAGATTTACTTCCAGTTTTCTATATGTAAAAAGTGATTTGTAGTCTTGGTGTTGCATTTCCTGCTTCAATAAATAGCTGTTTTCTGAATGCTGTATATTTTAGGTTTGGTGCCAAAAAAGGCCATTACAGGTTTTACTGCAATACACTCCAGTGAAGAAATACATTAAACCCATTTTTTTCCTTTACCTTTAAGAACATCAGCCAAAATCATTCAGTTCTGAGGAAGGAATAAAAGAAGATACCCCACATTTTACTGAAAATGCACATCGCATGCTGTCGATTGCCATTTTTTCCTTGCGCTGCACTCAGCGTGGCATCCTATAGCACAATGTAAACAAAATTATTATCTTATCAAGCAGGCTGCTCCTACAGTGATGACAGCTACTTAGATTGCCAGAAGCAGGGCCAGAAAAACAGAGACCATTTTAAAGCAGCTGACAAATTTTTTTAGCAGTGTGGGTTGAAAGAAAATTATAATAAAGATTTCATTACATGCTATTCAGAAGAGTCAACACAGTAAGTCTCCAGCAGACCTCAAGGCCTGCAACTCAAATGGGGTCAGTGTCCTGAACATGTACTGAACCTTGTGTGTTAAGATGAGGTTGGGAAGACTGGATGAGAGCACTGTGGGTCTAATTCTTCTTGGGTGTTAAGTGTGTTGGGGGTATTGCACCATCCAGTTGATGGGACAGACTCACTCTCTGCTTATTCCAAAGCTAACTAGACTACGTTGGACTGACTAAAGCAAAGCATCAAGAAGAATGTGCTCTATTGTTTTGCTGAGTTAGGTATGTCCTTAACTCACCTACATATTGAACTAGTTCTCAAAATATTGCTTTAGTGTGCATTTGTAGCATTATGATTAGGGCTTCTGTTTTTGCTCACTCGCCTTACTGGGTCCCTGCACAGTGCATATTTAAAGTTTTGCTCATTTTAGAGGTGTCTTTGGAATAATAAGCTATTGTCCTAGGACTTGAGATCTTGAGCACGTCCCAAAACTTAACATGCCCCAATAAGAATTTGCTGCCCCATTCCATATCCATTGTGTTTTCAGTTGACTGGTACATCTTAAAAAAAACTGGAGACATGGAGTGAAATACTGCTCTACAGATGGCAACATCAGTTTTAGCATGAGCTCAGGAGAACTGCTTCGTCACATACTCGCTTTTAAATATATTACATAAAAGGTCACAGTCCCAGTGCATTTTGTTTCCTTAACAGAAAGGAAGTATATTTGAAGTTGGCTATATAACTGTCTCTCTAGCTTGTAAAATATTATAGCTCCTATATATTTTAAGTTATTCGTGAAGTGTATTGCATATATAATTAAAACATTAATAAAAATAACAGCAGGAAGAGTTCATCAGCAATTCAAATATAAATATTTGTGAAAATCTGTCTTCTCCAACATGTTCCTTTCCCCTCTGATTTTTTTTTTTTTTTGGTAAAAATATCATAATTGCCGTTGCTTATCCATTTTTACCACTCCAGTATCTCCGTAGGATAGTAAATTCATTTAGCTATTGAATTAATTTACCATAGATTGTGCAAGCTTGTTGTTGTCATGCACTTTCGGAGACACCCCATGCATATTCAGCACAGTAAAGGCTCCTGTCTGGCTTTGTATGTCCATTCACACTTCAGGGTAGGGAGTTTACCCAGAGATTTGGGGGCAAACCTGACCCTCCCCACTGCAGCTTGGCACTCCACAAAGAGCACCGGGCATCTTTGTAATTGTAATGTCCTGCAAGCAAGGAGTAGGGCTTGAAGTGCTTATTTTGTTTCCTGTTTTTTCTTTCTGAAAGATGCCTTTGACTGCTCTTTGAAGTATGAAACTGAACCACAGCTGCCAGAATTAGGCAGTGCAGGAGAGTTGGATTGGGTTTGGGAAGGTAGCCAGGAGATGCTGCCTGTCATTTACCATGCGTTTGGTGGGACTTCGGTACTCACCTTTCACACTCAACTTCAAAATTCTCAGTATTGTGGATTCGTCTTTGTAAGACTCTGAAAAACCGTGCAGCATGTGTCTACTTTCTGATGTCATCTCTTTTTTAAAAAGTGCTGTTAAATGAGTTATACTTTTCTAATACTGGGTTATTAAATTTCCTTAGGATAGAATCTAAATTGTACTTTGCCTTTTATTACCGTGATTTATTGTATGTTTGTAGCACATGCTGTATTCCTAAACAAAACATTAGGACAGTGTGCAGCATTGGTATGTTGTTTTGAATAAGGATCGTAGGATCCAGCCAACAAATACGTCCGGTGCATTGGGGTCCGATGCATTGGTTGGAAGTTGGTTCCATTTCCAACAGATGGATTAAAAAAGAAAAAAAAAAAAAAAAAAAAAAAAAGAAAAAGAGAAAAATGACTGATACAGGGAGCACTGTTCACTTCCTTAATTAAAGGTCCCCTTTATTTGAAGTGTTTTTTCAGCTTTTCTAGTTCACTTCTCAGTTTTCTGTTGGTGGGTGAGTCCATGGCCCTGGAGAGAAAGGAATCACTTTCTAAAGAGTTTCTTGGGGGCCTTACTGCACTTTTCTCTGCATCTCTTGACTGATTTAGCATTTCACTAGGTTGTATCTTTGGAATGCTCAGCTGTGAGGAAGATCTTTGTTTTGAGAATAAAAAGAGAGGGTTTAAAAAAAACCTGTCTCCTGCAGGATGCTCAGCTCCAGTGCTGGCAATCCCCCTTCTGGGTTGTCTCTTCCCATGCCTGTCTTTTTGAAGGAGCACTGGATACAGGTGGACTTTTTCCACCTTTGCATTTCACTCCCAAACCACCCAGGTCATGTTAAAAGACTTTGCAATGACACTCATGCTTTTATTGTTTAAAAAGCCACTATTTACTTCCAGCACAGGAAACCTAGCATCTCCCTGCAGGGTAGCCAGCTTGCCTCTGTGGAACCAGCAATGAGACGCTGACTTAGTACCTCCATAAGGAAAGCAGTTCTACTTTCTGTTATTCTGTATGTCGATTGACGTTAATCCCATAATTGAAGCATCTGGTTTTAGGATTAAGCTGATATTTATCAGCAAAAACCTGCTAAAGAAGCGCAGATTTGCGGTGAATGGTGATTTAGACCAACCCTGCCTGCTCCTCCAACACACATCAAACTTTTCTGTATTTCTTGCATCTTTACATCTCTGTAAACTCACTGAGCTAGGCTGCTTCACGTGTTGGTTGGAAGCTGCTTCAGTCAGCTCTGTGGCATGGAAATGTATTAGGTTGAGCAGGCATAGACTCAAAGCGTGAAAGAAAATAGCCTCTGAAATTTATAATCAAATAAATGCCACCAACCAGAAATTCAATTTGTAATAGCAACAAAATCCATTTTAGGAACAGAGACGACAGAAGCTTTTACTATCAGAAAATGTGACTATTGTATAAAGTTGAAATTCCCTGAGCAGTAGCTTGGTCTCAAGATGATGGTCCAACTGCCAGAAGAGCAGTGCCTTTACCATTGGGTTCGTATGTGAATTCAATTTGTTAATAAGACCAACTGGCACCAGAAATTTCACAGGTGCCAGCAGTCCAATGTGGAGGCAGGCACTTCTCTTAATTGTAGCAAAAGGAGAATAAGGTTGACATCATTTTATCAGAAGCTGCCTGGATTTATATCCTTGAACTCTGTTTCATGTGGCGACAGGGAATGTCAAACTGCTTATCTCTGACAGAGCATTTTCTTCCATTCCTCACAAATATCTTTAATTTGGTATGTTACGCTTCAGTACTTTTCAAATGTGTAATCTTTATATTTTCATATAAGTGATTTTTCCCTTTGTTTTCATTTCATTATCATTGTTTTCGGATTCTTCTCAGTATTTCCTTTCTGGCTTCAAAAGGGAGCTAACTAGGTATAGTGAATTATATCACAAAGTGGAAAAGAAATGTTAGCCGAGTGATGTATGGCTTTTTTTTTTTCTTCTGGATATAGGCCATTATCTTGTAATACTGCAAGAATTTGAAAGCTTTAAAAACATATTAAACGAATGAAGCTATATAAAATTCTTTTTTTTTTTTTACACGTCACAAACATGCTTTGCGTAAGAATTTAATATTTTTATGTTTCTATTAGAGATGGCCAATGTATTCTGGAGATTTGTTGCTCTAGAACCCCTGTAACAAACTGCAGGGTTTGTGCTGTGAAAGGAGTGCCATCCATTAAAAGCTGCCTCAAGTTTTTTTTTTTGTTGCATACTTTTTTTGTTGTCTGTATTGTTTTATCTACTTTTTGCAGGCAAAGCCTAGGACTGCTGTAGTTGAAAGAAATTGGAAAGGAGGGGCAAGTAAATAAACCTTTGGTTTTTGATTTATTATGTTCATTTCACAGCTGTTTTGGTACAATATGTTTTGCTGTTTCTTAGGTAGTCAGCTGGAAAACAAATTTGGAAATTAGGCAAATATGATTATAAAATGACATACAACTGAGAAACCTAAAGTCTGAGGAGCCGGTGAACTGCCTGAAATGACTTACTCTAAACTATTTTTGGCTAACTGCTTACTCTGACTCACTAAGGAAGTGTCATGTCCTATAACTGAGGTTTAACTGAGGATGTCTGTCCTTTGTTTTTAAATTTAAGTGTTTTTAATGTTTCTGTTCAAGTATATGGGTAGATGCATTTGCTGTGAAGAACATAGATAGTTCTTCCTGATGATTTCCATGTTAGATCAAACTTGCTTGTTCAAGGCCTGTTGTCTAAGTGTCTGAGGACAGGTTACACCTGTGCTTTCTCTACATTATCTGCATGTTAGGGGTGACTGCTGACCCTAAGCTGCCGTTTGGGGTAGAGCGTCGTCATGTCACAGTCTTGATGTGTGTCTCTACATTGCGAATTAGCTTCATTCTGAGTATACTTTTGGGGCTGTTTGAATACTTAGTGTTCATCAGGCAAAAATGGGAACAGAGACCCGTAACATAGTAACAAATTTTGCAAGATGTTCTTGATATGATCTGTAATTGAGTGCAATAGGAATGTATGTCAGAAGAAAGTAATGGGAGGGAAATGCTATCAGAGATACTGTCTTACCTATCAGAAATGGCTGTGTTTGGCAGGCTGTTAGGCGTTAGCTTAGGAAAGCAGATGCTGTTAAAAAGCCTCATTTCCCCTGTGCTCTGCTCAGCTCTTCTGAATCCGCTCCATCGCTTCCCACACCTGAGCGAGGTGGAGTCTTGACCTCGGAGACAAGTTTCTGGAGATAAAAGTAGCATTGAAGTCTCAATACGAAGCAAATATTGACTGATTTACAAGGGATCCTTGCCTCTCTGAATCATCCTTTCAAAACATTTTATATCAGTGTGAGGTTCCATGGTAGGAATAGCCAGTTTTAACCCCTTTTAGCTTTTCAAAGCTCCAATAAATCACTTTTGAATTCTGTGTCTCTCCTGAAATACAAGTGTCAGAGAAGTTAGACTCAAATACTGCTAATGTTATAGGTTGTGGTGATTCTCATTGCTTATGCCCTGAAATAAGAAATGAATAAATGAAAGATAACAGTCCCCAGTTATACCAGAGGCCATCAGCAGGTGAGGAACAGATGATTCAAATAATTCCTATCTTGGATTTATGTTTTTAAATGAACAGTATTTCATGGGGTTTTGTGAGGGGGAGGAGGAGAAAGAGAGGCAAAGTTGAACAGAGATCCCAATAGATGCTTCTACTTGTGGCACTGAATAAGCAAGAAAACATGAAATGTGAAGTAGAATATCCCTGTTCTCTGCCACGATTTAACCCCAGCCAGCAACTAAGCACCACACATCTGCTCGCTCACTCCCGCCCCGTGGGATGGGGGAGAGAAGCAGAAGCGTAAAAGGGAGAAAACTCATGGGTTGAGATAGACAGTTTAACAGGGAAAGCAAAAGCTGCGCACCCAAGCAAAGCAAAACAGGGAATTCATTCACTACTCCCCATCGACAGGCAGGTGTTCAGCCATCTACAGGGAAGCAGGGCTCCATCGTGTAATGGTTACTTGGGAAGACCAATGTCATCACTCCAAACGTCCCCCCCTTCCTTCTTCTTCCCACAGCTTTATATGCTGAGCGTCATGTCATATGGTATGGAATATCCGTCTGGTCAGTTGGGGTCAGCTGTCCTGGCTGTGTCCCCTCCCAGCTTCTTGTGCACCCCCAGCCTCCTCACTGGTGGAGTGGGGTGAGAAGCAGAAAAGGCCTTGACTCTGTGTAAGCACTGCTCAGCAGTAACGAAAACATCCCTGTGTTATGAACACTGTTTCCAGCACAAATCCAAAACATAGCCCCATACTACTGTGAAGAAAATTAACTCTATCCCAGCCAAAACCAGCACATTCTCCACCCCTTATTCCATACCATTTACGTCATGCTCAGGTCCCACACTATCCAATGCATCCTCATTAACCACTACCCCCGTTACTATCCTTTGATATAATACACAGATATCATTGCCTTAGTCTATGGACCACCCCTGTACAATGTCCATAAAATGCCCACAAATATCCACAAAATGTTCACTGAGTTTATTTAGTCCATGACTTTGGGCTCAGTCTGTTATGATGGTCGCTCAGGAGAGGTGGTGTGTTGCGTGGAGTTTTTGGGCACGAAAGCCAGCTCAGTCACTGCTTCACTTGCACTGCTTCTTGTAAGGCTTGTCCTCCAGTGGTTCGGGTGGTTCTTGCTATAGTAATTCCTGTAACATGCAACTCAAATCATGGGTTACAACAGTTTAAAGGTATATCCATTACAATCTCCAGCCCTGGTCCCTTTGGACCAGACCATCAGGTTTAACATTGCAATGAACTCCTCCCCTTGCCCCTGCTCTGCCTTGGACTTAGCCACAGACTGCAGTCCCTTAGGGGTGTACCTGCTCCAAGTGGAGCCTTGTCGATGAGCCACAGTCTCTCCAGGGGTATACCTGCTGCGGCATAGACCTATCCACAGCCACAGTTGCTTTGAGGTGCACCTGTTCCAGCGTGGCCTTCTCCATGGGCCACAATGCCTTCAGAGATATACCGGCTCCAGCGTGGCCTTACCCACAGCCACAGTCCCTTCAGAAGTAAACCTGCTCCAACATGGCCTCACCCATGGCTTCAATCCCTCCAGGGCTGTACCTGCTCTGTCGTNGCTCTCCCCCAGTGGGATGGGGAAGAGAATCAGCAAAAAGGTAAAACTTGTGGGTTGAGATAAAGAGAATTTAATAGGTCAGAAAAGGAAGGGAAAATAATGATAAAAGAATACACAAAACAAGTGATGCACAATGCATCATGTTTGCCACCCGCTGACTGATGCCCAGCCAGTTCCTGAGCAGTGGTCCCACCCCTCCTGGCCAACCTCCCCAGTTTTTTGTTCAGTATGATGTCATACGGTGTGGAATATCCCTTTGGTCAGTTGGGGTCAGCTGTCCTGGCTGTGTCCCCTCCCACCTTTTTGTGCACCCCAGCCTACCCACTGGTGGGGTGGTGTGAGAAGCAGGAAAAGGCCTTGACTCTGTGTAAGCACTGCTGGGCGGTAACTAAAACATCAGTGTGTTATCAACATTATTCTCATCCTAAATCCAAAACACAGCACTATACCAGTTACTAGGAAGAAAATTAATTCTATCCCAGATGAAACCAGGACACTCTCCTAGACAAAAACTTTTCTTGGAAGAAAAAACCTCCCATCTCTTCTGTTTTTGTTTATGTCACAGTCTTGCTTTTTTTCCATGTCAGAAACAAATATGACTTAGAGGTGCAGCAATGTGCAGTTTCAAGATCTTCCGGGATGAATAAAGGTTCTGTACGTGTGGAGCAAACGTGATCTGATGGGAGATGGGTCGCCGGAAGGGGTGTGCATCACCTCAGCTATCCTCGGAGCGCAAAATCTGCTGTTTATATGTGAAAGCTCTCCCAGCCTTGACCCCGTCACTAAGAAGGATGTTTGCTGTTTATCAGAGTATTTTGAAGATGAGCGTGCTCCATGCCCTAGCAGTATGTGTCTGTAGTCCCTCTATAGACAGCATAAAGTTTCATAGACTCCTATTGCCTGTTACTCTGGAACAGCATTATAGGTCTTAAGTCTCAAATGCCTTGTCAGGGACCACAGAAAGCATCAATGCCCGCATCCCGTCCTGTATGATATGCCTCCTTTTGCATAGTTCTGGTAATAGCAGCGTCCTTAGCTATCCGTTGAATACAGCCAACCTGTAGAGATAGTTAGGCATTATTAATTGAGCAGAGGACTGTTGACCTGAAGCTAGAACCCTGACTTAAATGGATTGGATACGTACAGAGTCTGTTGTTTCTGCATAGAGGAATGTGGCACTACTAAGCAGTTATGAAAATGCTGTGAAAAACTGGGCATAAACCAGTGGCCTTGGTAGGAGTCTACAGAACAGCAGTGCTGCCAGAGCAGTGAAATCCCAGGTCACGTTGTGATTAGGGAATTAGCAAAGCTGGGGTAGCTTTACTGGGCAAGTGCCAGAAGTGCTTCCTTTCTGAGATGGGAGCTGACTAGGGATCAGCATGTCATGTTACCGGGCTGTATTTTTTCCTTTACAATAGTTATTATATCACAACCAGTATTGTATTTCATTAAGACTTACCATGTAATAAAATTCTTGAGAAGTTGTGAAATTTAAGTCACCTAGTTATTCTGATACATAGTTGATAGGCTTCTCATTTGGGATATGTTTCATACTTGAGAAATGAAATGCCGGTATTTCAAAAAGCTAAATGAAAGCATTGACATTTATTAAACTCTAATATATAACTGTTGTTACTTGATGGTGTGGGGGTTTTGTTTTAAATTAGCTGTCCTCAAAACACAAACATGCATGAAGAGGTATTGCATGTTTCTGGAGTCTGAAAGATTCCCTGCTGCCAACCTGTTGTCTCTGCACTGGGATACTGGATGTCTGAGGGGATGTGGAGTACAAGCTGCTTATTCTATTTCATGGTGTCTCTTAAAGATATAAAACCTGTTTTCATTCCAGAATTCAATAAAAACAAAATCATTTTAGCTAAAATTGAATTGTTACTACATCTGTTGCTGAATCACGTGAAATGGGGGTGACTGGCGGAGGCACTGCCTGATTTCCAGTGGAATTCTTCGTCCTGCGTCATGTTGACTGATGCTCTGTCATCTCCCAGACCTAAGCCCTAGCCACCAGCCTACAGTTTGTGATAGAAAACATCTGCTTCATTCTCTTGCACGGAAACACATCTACAAAAATGTTAAAACATTTTGGCTGTCATGCAACAGGAACTTGGACAGAAATCCATTTAATCGAACATGCTCTCATCAGCTGCTGTAGGCAATTTATAGGGTTGTCTGTGATCAGCTGTTGCCAGAGTCATTGGGGATAATCTAACGCAGGATGCAGGTACCCAACCTGGCTGCACAGAGAATAAGCCCAGGTCTGGGATGACGCTTCTGTCCGAAGCAAATGTGTTCCACCTCATCCCCTTTGTGAAAATTGCTATCGTCCAGTAAAATGAAACTTTTCTTTAAAAAAAAAATATTGACAGGAGCTATTTTCATTCAAATATCTAGCACTGTTATCTGTTTTCTAAACAACTTTTTTTAAAAAAAAAAGTTTTTCCCTTTTTTTTCATTCTATTTTTTCTCTTTTTTCCTTTCTTTATATTACTCAATTCCTGCCTCTGAAAAAGTCTGGTAGGAAAAGGAGGAATGGTAGAGAGACTGTAGGAAAAGAGCTCAGTAAAAACTGAAAGTGGGGAAAAAAATGTAATCAGCTGTTTGCTTTTTCCAATTTGGTTGGAAAAGTACCGAAGGAAAAATCCATGAACTTTTCAAGATTAAGAAAGCATATTTTGTCCAAAGTATTTTCATTTAAATATTTTTATTTGCTTTACTGTTGTGCAGAACTATTGTTCAGCGTGGGTAAATACTACCTAATCAGTCCCTAAGGGACCAAGGGCTGTTGAATTGAACCTGAATTTGTTCCATGGGGGAGCAGAGCTTGAGAGCTAAGTCTCTGGGCCAGCCCTACACTTCTGCTCTTACAGATTTCAGGAACATGCTAATAGGATTAGGTACTACAAAGTGGTCTTGCATTGAAAATTAATATCAGAGGGGAGTGTGTTGTGGAACAGAATTTCTTGGAAAGACCTCTGATAGCAGAAGCACAAACTCACTGTGAGGTTCAGCTATCACGTTACCAGTTGCTGCTGTGAGCTTCCTATTCCATTGCTTTGGATTACTGCTATTCCAAACCCTCCTTTTCACACAGCTCCTTGGCTTCATCCAGAAGATCCCCTTGAGATGGACACTCTTCACCACATGCAGATACCTTTATGTCAGGGTGTTTTTACATGTGGCCATGTTATTACATGTTATTATGACTGGGGGAGGAAGAACTGGAGTGGTTGTGTAAATAGCACATGCTAAGTTTCTGAAAATAGCCTTAGCTGACACTTTTGCAGAAGTTGAGTAAGTAGGTAGCCAAAGCCTTGGTAAGCTTTGTCTCTTGAGCAGTGGGAAGTCAGGCCAGTACGTTTCTTAAAATGAGCAATGTCTTTACTCTGCGGCTCTCTCCCTCCCAGTCTTTCTTTTTATTCATTTTGCAAAATTCTACAACACTGGAACCAGAAATGTAAAATTACCATTTCAACATATGTTGGGTTAGAAATAGAACAAAAATCAAATTCCTGCTAAGGGATACAAAGCTGAACTTCAGCTAATTCTGTTAATACCATTTACAAGGTCCAGCCCACCATCCCATCTCCAGCAGTGGCCATAGGCTAGGGGAGTATGAGCAGGGCAGGCACGCATGATGCTTCTCCTCTAACACTTCCCAAGCTCTAGCTGTTTTCAGTTCAGGGACTTTGCTCCAGGAGTGATTTCTGTGTAAATAGTAAGCATGAATAGATTTTTCTTCTGTGAACTTAATCTTCTCCACCCTTAAGCCAGTATATGCTTGAGACATCCACAGCTTCTCTTGTTAGGTAAAAAAATCACTTTTGTTTGTTTGGTTTCGACATGGTTCTACATGCTATACAAGATCCTGGAGAAGTCTGGTATAACCTCCCTATATTTCCTTTTCTCCTAATGATTTTTAACACTTGATCTTCTGTCTTTTTTTCCTTTGACTGTTGTGAGCACTGGGCTGACATTTCCATGGGGCTGTCCATTGTAAATCTGGGATTTCACTCCTGTGTAGTTATGGTTGGCTCAGAGTCCATCATTTCATATGTGAAGTTAGGATTGGTTTTCCCACATGCATTTTTGACATTTATTCTATTGAATTTGGCCTGCCATCTCATATGTCATATAATTTCATAAGGTCCTGCTGCAGTTCCTCACAGTCAGCCTTTGTCCTCATTACCCTGAATAAATTGATATCAGCAAACTTCCTCCCCCTGCTTTCCAAGAGTGTGTTGGAGAGTGTAGATCCCTAATTTGACCAGTACAGGTGACAGGCATTCAGTCCTGCAGGTCTGTGCGTCTCCCTTGGTTAATTGGTGCTCAGTATTACGCTGATAAATTCAGTATGCTGTGAGATGAATATATATGTGTCCTGTTTGCTTCAGCGTTCTTGTTTACAAGAAACCAGAACAAGCTACAGGAAAATGATGGCTAACAATTTTTGGCTCACAGGGTGTTTGTGAGTATTCTGTTTGCAAGTGTTTGATGTTGCAGAAATCCAGGTTAATCAGGACAGTTGTATTACTCTTCTTTCTCTCAAAGAGGAACCCGGTAGCGGATGAGAATCGTCTGAAGTACAAAATCTCTTCTTGCGAGTGCTTTTGACAGCCTGCTCTACTGAGCTTGAATATTTCTGTTGATAGAGTAGCACATGTGAGAACAGAGCGAACAGGTCGTAGGTGTGTGTTTAGAAGTAGTACAGTGACTTGACTGACTTGAAGGAACCTCCTTGAAAAGCTTGCTGGTAAATAGGCAACCAGTGATTGAGGATGCGCAGCTGCCATTCACATCAGGTAGCCCTACATCATGGGTGTGCTTGATGCAGGAAGGAGGGATGGCCTCTTCTCCCACACATTCAGGGGCTGTCACCCTTTCTCCAGGTGTCATCATACCATGGCAGTCATAACCTTCACTTCTCTGAGCTGATCATCAGCATCTCTGCACCGCGCAGGGGAGTGTGCGCACAATCAGTGTCAGTGTCGCACATGATCTGCTCTCTGCACCACAACAAAGAGCGGAGATCTGACTTCAGAGATCTGTGGTGTTTAGGACTTTTCTAGCTTAGAGATCTCTCCCCTGCCCCAATCCCACATCTGTTCCGCTAGAGACTGAAAAATCCTCTGTGACAGATTCCTGGTTTAGTCCAAACCTGAAATTGTTTATGTTGATGGTCGTCTTGTATGTGTGCAAATCTGAGTCCCTGAGTTGATGAGTAGGAGAGAAAAGGGAGAGAAGAGGCTGAGAACAGGGATCACATAAGAATTTTCCTGAACTGCTCATGATTTGATTTCTGTGGATAACATGAAAGGCACCAATAAAATCTAGAAAAGAAATGGAAGATTCAGAGGTACCTCCTCTGACGATTACTATGTAGATAACTTGGAAGAAATCTGCCATTGGTTTATGTATTGTGCTGCTTTTCAAAATGGGCACAGCTGAAGTTGTAGCAGAAAGGCGAAGACCAAAGAGGATTTGATCAGGTACATGAATATACACAGGAGTGGGAACACGGTCCTGTGAAGCTCCTTTGCATTTCTCTTTTCTGCAACGGTAGCTTTTATTTCAGCTAACATGAAGTGTTAGTGGGTTTTGGCAGTATTTCAGGCAAATCTTCAGATAGGGATGAACTGCTCTTGAACCAAATCTCCAAAGGATTTGGCACGTGTGCTTTCCCGCAATATGAGACGTGGATTTTTGTTCAGTATTTATATTTGAATAGACATTAATGAATGCCTAAAGAAAATCACGATCTCTACTTTTTCTCTTGTTATTTGATTTCCCTTTGTCTGCTTAATGCTTATGCAGATTGTACATATTGTACTGGCAAATCTTACCTGGTGTCTGTCAGACTGTTGGGGTCAGGGGGTGATGAGGGGGAAGACTCGACTCTGATGTAACTGTGACAAAACATTTACTGATCAAGTGCATCAGTTTCAGTACTTCATGTCTGACGATGATGCCAAACTGCAGGAAAACCCATCTCTTTTTTTTTTATTTTTACTCATAACCTTTTCTGTGAGTCTGCTACCAATACCACAATGTGTGAAGTTGCTCTATAGGTATCATTAAGAGGAGATAAGTATCATTAAACAGTTATTCTGTTCGGTATCGACTTTGCCACTTAATGTAAGAGACTGACCAGTTCCTGTGTGTGCTCATCAGGAACTGATCATGATTGCTTACAGGCAGGTTTCAAGTGCATGGCCAGCTAAGACTTCTGAATGTTGATGTGTCATACTCTTGCTTGAGTACCAAAAGATCTGAAAACTGTATTCAGGGACTTCACAGGAGGCCAGAAGACTAATGAGAAAAGCATCAGTAATTGTGATCTTTCTGTGGGAAGTCCACTGCTTTCTGCTTATTGTATGATAACTAAAATGATGCAAGAAAGAGACTAACCATGATCATTTGTGGGCTAAATGCAGTGTCTTGTGTAAACAGATCCAGTGCTTGACTGGAGATCAATGTTAAATTTAACCTGAAATCTAGAATCATGTCAGCGAAGTAGCTGACATCACAGGATAGCTAAATGCTTGTGACCTTTTTCGCCTTCGCTGAGTTAGTAGATTTATTGCTCTAGTATATTCTTTAAGGGTGGTTTTTATACACCACTTGTCAAATTGTAAGTCCTTGTAACAGATTAGCCCTTCAGAAGCTATGCCCCAAGTTTCCTCTAGACTTTCCACATCACACTGAGTAATGATTGTCTATTAATGAAGAATTGAGTTTGTTTCATTGCTGTCATGCTTGAAGCACAGGTATATTTTTTCTTCGCTAGGACTGATTACATTTTAATGCATATATTCAAAATTCAAGTCCAATCTGAAATGACCTGTATCACCTATGATATAGTCAGTGGAAAGCATCAAAACATGATGCATTGAACATATTTTACAGTTGTAGGATAACAGCATCCTCGAGCTGATTTTATGCAAGACATATATACAATATTTGATTTTGGTGAGAGGGTCTGTAGACGCAGATGTACTTCTCTGTGAATATACTTTGGCAGTGGTAACATATACATTGCTTTAATTTTGGATACAGAAATCACGTTGATGGTTTTTTAAGCTGTGATTAGGAAAACACAGCTGAAAGGATCAGGGTAACTGTCAATAATTACTTTTTAGAGTTTAACAGAGAAGAAAAAATATATTATAAACCAGGTGTGGCATGGTAGGTTTCAATGCATTTCACTGAGTCTAGCAGACGTGGCAGGTTCTCAAGCTGTTTATCAATGGGCAAGTAAATCTTTTATTAACCTCTTTATGCAGTTAGAGTAGACTGTCAGATATGTAAAAATACTTTTTTTACAATTCACTATGTCTGAGTTATGTTCCTCAGAAGGTGCAAGTGTCCTCATAGGCTGGTATTTAGGCCTGAAGTGAAAAACAGAATAACATGCAAAAAGCGGGTAATTAGAAGCTGCCTGTTTGCTTCTGAATTTCTAATCAGATTCGTAACTCCTGCTTCAAATGAATGGAAATGCTCTTTTTGTGCAAAAGTAAAAAATAAATATTTATCATATCAAAACCATTCGAATAGTTCCCTGACCACATCAGGATTAGAAGACAGAGCTTTGTAGGTAAAATGAGTCCCTCAATGGCTTCCTGAACAGAAAGGAGATATGAAATGATCTCAAAGTAAAAGTTACAAAGAAAATTTCATACATCACACCTTATTAACATGCAGACTTTAAAAGTGATGTTTGAGAATAACTTAAGACATCTGTAAACTCTAGGGCACACTGTGAACCCTCGGAAACCTTGTAACAAGATTATTTCATAGCAAACCACATTTTGTGGCACTAACAGAGATTTGATGGAGAATTTTAAAACTTTCCAAAACCAAGAAAAATGTCAATTTGAGAATAATTCAGCTTGTTAAGCTCTGAAGACGAGGTCTCAACAGATATTGGTCCTCTGACCTATTCACGAGAAATCGACTGCCCAGTAAACAGCAATTGGCTTGGGACTTTCTCCCCCGGGTCCCCAGCTCATCCTTTATCTGGTTTCTGAACGGCAGAACCCCTTGCCATTGGAAATCCAATTACAGTTAAACAAAGATTCACCTCAGTGCCTCATGGAAAGCTTTGAAAAATGTTTTGCTTAAAGACAGTTCTGCCCACATCTGTCTAGATAGAGAGCCAAGATTTTCTGAAGGTTTTAATGCCGTGTGTCTGCTGTGTGCACTCTCTCCTGAAACAGGATATTAGCTAATCTTGACACTACTGTTAATCTAGACCAGTCCCCTTTATAGCTACCGGGGCCGTGTAGGTCACACTCTTACTGCCTGTTTCCTCATGAGATTGGCTTAGAAAGTTGACTTCATTAAAATAAAATGGGGTTTTTTTTCCCTTTAGTTTTTTGGTCTGGCTTTCTCATTGTGTCATTTGAGCCCCTGAGGATTTATGTATTCAGGATTTTCTCTTCCTTCTGTGCACCCCTCTTTCAAAACCCAGCAGGTAGAAAATCACTTTGACTAAATCTGAGATTCTCACATTAAAAGCTGAGATTCTCCACCTTTTCAAAGTATGTGATTATATAAAGTATCAAATACTGTGAGAATTGGATTAAAAAAAACACGAGGGCTGATATGGAGACAAATGATAATGAGCAGTGGGAAGAGTGCATACAAATAGAGTAATGGATAGCAAATGTCAAGAGTTCAACATTCAATTTTATTTCTCTGTTTTTATGAGCTGGATTTTTATTATGTATGTCATGGGCAGTGTGTGTGTGTGGTTAAGGGAATAGCTGAAAAGGTGTATAGAGAAAAAGAGATTAAGGGTCAGGATAGTCAGAGGAATTTGGGATGAAGAGGACTGGGATGAAGCTAGGGGAGTGAGCACCAATAACACATAGGGGAGCAGATTGTCAGGCTCCTTGGGATCTACTGCATTTCCCCAAAATCACGGTTGCCAGCTCCCTCAGTAATTGCAGAAAGTTAGGAGAGTCGCTTCAGCACCAGGAATGTTGCTTCAGCATATGATAGAGGTGGATCCAAAACTATCTTCCTTGCATGGAGGCAGTTTCTCAGCACGTTCCTTCAAAACCAGGCGGAAACCGTAGCTTTGTGTCCACGCAGCTCCTCCTTCCCTCCTTGGGGAGCTGGCTATGAATTTTAGGGGTGAGATCTGATTGTGAAGACTGGGGCTCAAGCACAGTGAAGATTTTCAGCATATTGCAGTAAAGGTAAATGGTTTTCCAATTGAGAAGAGTGTCAGAAAAGCAAAGGTGTTCCCCAGCATCCCTCTAAGCTTTAGACTCTACCAGTAAAAAGAATGATGTTTATTCCAAAATTTCAAGTGGGCCATTTTCTAACGTTGGGTTCAGCAGCTGCCTTTGCAGCTTGCGTGTTTCAGGAGCATGGGAACTGTTCCCAACTGGATGTGGAGACTGTCAAGCGCTTCAGTCATACTGTGGGTAACTGCATTCAGTTACACTGTTTTCTCTGCTGACTTTGTGATTCAGTTTTGTCCTTTTTGTGTTGTTGAAGTCCATTCTGCCTTTTTTTTTTTGCCCTCTCATCTTTGTTTTCATTACTGACTGCCAACATGCCCATGTATTGCTGTAAAGCATGTCCTTGAATAACTTGCCTGAAGAGGGTGGAGGGGATACAGTCATGAAAGACAGAGCTCCTGCCATACAGATTGACCCATAAACCCTGGGCTGGTGCTTAGATTAAAACCAGCTTCTGACAAGATAGTGTTTCTGCAGCTCCTCTTGGCCACTTCTCCACAACCACCTGCCCTCTGTTTGGCAACTTCTGAAGTGCTGCTCCCTTGTGCTAGATTTAGGATTAAAAATGTGTCATTTCGGACCTTCCCTTATCCTCTGTCCTGACTTACATGGAATGGAAACAACCTGCGGCTTGTTTGAAAGTAGGCTTTAACGAGGAGGACGGAAGTGATATGCCCTGCGATGAGCGAATGCATGTGTTTAGCAGAGAGTATTTAGTGTGGAGTTCGTACACAGAGAGCCAAAGGAGGAGATCCTTCCTCAGGTTTGAGACTAGACTCGTTACACATTGTGGATTCATTGACTGGCAGGGAGGCAGCTGCCTCACGTTAACACCCCTGCACAACTGTGCAATTGCTTTGAGAGTATTCCCAAGCACATCTGTAACAGAGGTTTCTGAAGAGCGGTTGTGCTATGAAATGCGAGAGTCTTCAATATTACGTCTTGGTGCCTCACGTTTCTTCTTGCTCCCTCAATGACTTCCTCATCAAATGCGGTCCATTTAAAGATTCAGAACGAGATTTTTCTTAACTGCCAGCTTTGCAACAGCAACCTGCTATCCAAGAAATCAAGCTGTGTGCTGTCTGTTTCATCAATCATTACCAGCCAGCACTGACAGGAAGGATTCAGGATGGAAACTGAACTGGCAATTAGGCAGCTAACACATAGGAGCGGGTGGAGTGTTATCTTGTGCTGGCAGTGGCCGTGTGGACTCTGCAGTGCAAAGTTTTGCCTGTTTCTTCAATAGGTCAACCTGTGGCTTTGTACAGGGGTTAATTTTCCCCTTTTTTGAGCTTTACTATCTTGAAAATTAGCTGCATCTCTCTGCATTTGATAACAGCAGCAACATTTGGTTGTTTTTTTTATTTTTGGGAGGGCAACGTTTTGGAATTGACAGCTTTGGCATCCCTTCCCAGCACTACTGTTGGGGCAGCATTGCGTCTTCCTCTCACCAACAGCCTCATGGACAATTTAAACAGTACAGCATGTGTCATTGTGTCTGCTTTCCCCTCTGCTGTAGTTAAAATTGTAGATAGCCTCTAATTACCACATGCGTTCCTAGTATATGTTGCAGTATTAGATAGCAGTTATGGACTTTCAACAGTTTGGAACCACCCTATATGGCTGGAAGCTCGGTGAATTAAAGGCTTTTCCAAACTAAGAGTGCTTGTTTTGAAAAGTCAGAGCGTGACACGGTGTTATGCTTTCTCACTGCTGAGACGTGCCGTGTGTGTGTCACACACAACACATGCACAAAAGAGCTGCTGTCCCCTTGCACATTCTGTTTTCTTTCACACATGACTTGCTGAAAGAGGAAACGGTCGTCCACTATCTTTGTAGCTGGGTGAGAAACATTTCTTCAGTCATAGTTTTTACAGACTTCATAAAAGTTACTGGTTTTGGAATCAGGATCGACTACAACCCTTAAGAGTGGAGAAGTCAGAGCAGCCTTTCAGGGTGGAGAACAGGAACCATCCCCCAGAATCAGTAGTTGATGCATTAATATCTGTCATGGGGAAGCAGGGCTTGCATCAGATAGACCTGAGACTTGGACCTTTGCTTTGCAAATCCCAAGTGAGTACCCTAACCACGGAGAAGCTCCTGTCCCCTTGCCTGAGAAGATTTGTTTTCAATTAACTTAAAACTAAATGGTCTTTCCAGGAGCGTTCACTCTGTTTCTCACTGGCTGATAGGCTGTGTCCCTAGCCCAGAGACACGATGAAACTGTTGGGGATAACCGGAGGCAGAGAGGCCATTCCCACATTTGCCAGGAGACTTGATACTGCAAACCCTCAGCAGCAAGGCCTCTTGCGGTCTGTGCTGGCCACAAACCCTTGGGCAAGTACTACATGTGCAGACTGAAGAGGAAGAGGAGGAGGTGTGGAATGATGGCTTACAGCAGTTGTAGATATACCAAAACTTTGAGGGAAAACCCCCCAAAGTATTGCAGGGAAAAGCCATCAAAGCAGACAGTTATTCCTATTTTTGCAGGCCTGTGTACAAAAGCAGAACCTGTGGTACAAAGATCTGCAGTAATTTTGCAAAATTGTTTCTTCTTCTTAAGTGGAAATGAATTAAGTCATACTGTGAGCGGTATCGTGGTCAGTGCATCATAATGGAAAAACAGCAAATAAAAATTACTCCTCCAGCAATAATGTGTTAATGTCTTTTAGCACCAAATAAATTTTTGGTAGTTATCATTGATGTATTTTTTTAATAATTGACTGGGATGCTTAATAATGCTATGTATAATTTGTGAATCCCAATTTATTGACAAAACCAGAAAGAAACCACCATATTAAGTAGACACAAAACTCAGTTTAATACAATTCATGGGGAGGAATTGTAACTTCACAGCAGGCAAAATACGATAAGCACTAATGTAAACTCTTGAAAGAAGGATCAAGCACAAAACCTCCCAGCCTGTCCAGAGTGGAGCATGAGATGGTGTGGAGGCTTTGATGCCTTGGTTCCTAGCCTGTAATCTGTCTGTCCACCCTGAAAAGTTCTGTTTTGTTGACCACCTTTTCACTCTTCATCTTTCACTCTAGCTGCCCTCATTTTCCTTTTTAAAATGTATTTCTTTCTGTGTACTCTTCACAGTATTTTTTAAAACCTTCCCATCGTGGCAGGGTATCCTTCAATTCTGTTCATCTTTTCTTCAGCAGCGGAGTCTGTTTAGTGAGTTTATTAATTACCATGTTAGGTTCATTGAAGTGAGCACCTCATTTGGGCAAACCTCTTGGGGACTCCAGCAAATACACACATACTCATTAGACAGAACATTTTCCACTTGTATATCAGCATTTTGATAATAAACACTTTATAATGTTAATGAAAATGGTGCAAGTTAAAAGTTAGAATTTAGCTGAGGCTAGGTTTTTTTGGTTTGTTTTTTTTTTTTTTTTTTTTTTTTTTTTCCATGGGCGTCAATATGGTTATTAGCTATACAGCTATGGATCATCAAACAACCAGGAAAATAATTTCTCACATAATTTCTGCACTGTGCTTAAAGAAATCCACCCCTTCTGTTTTGCTGATTCATGCTGCTCATTATATGACACTTGGCTTGGCTGTTAGCAAGTCAAAATATAAAGGGCTGTGCAATTAAATATAGTTCTGAATTTCCTTGCTTTACAGTAAGGGCATGATGATAGTGTCTGACTTGGTTCAGCACTGGTAGATGTGCAGTTTAACCCAACATACACAGAAGATTCAAAAGTCAAATAAAACTATGAATTGGGTAGCCTATAGCTAGCTTTAAAGTTCAAATTAACTAGGTGATGATAACCTATGGTGGGGTGTCGGCTGTGGTGTATTCGAGGAGGGCTGAATGCAAGGTGGAAAGGTTTTGCAAATCCTTCTGATGCAATGACAGATCAGATAAAAACCTGGAAGCATTTTAACTCTGTCAGTTAAAATGCCTCTGATGTGTCTAGGGCTGTGCCCCTTTTATAGACTGTAAAAGGCACAGACAGGTTAGCTCATTGGGCAGCAAGTCTGCAGTTGAGCTGAGGCTGCAAGATCCAGCTTCCCTCCTGCCACTGGATGAGCAGTCTGTCATAAGCCTTGACTGTTGAAATGCCGTAGCAGTTTGGTTAATCCTTTGCAGGGAGATCTACCGCAACCCTCTTGCTTACCATTGGAGAAAACAGTCCCAGATGTTTTTCTCTGAGATGAAGATGTTTGGTTGGACTGTTGGAGCCGTAATTTCTCTCCCCAAGGAAGGGCAGAGCTGTAGAACTGAACCCTGGGTCACACTATGAATCAACCTTCAACCTCCCACTCTAGATTTTAAAAAACAGAGAAGACAGCTTAAAAACCAGCTGGGTAACTGGAGGCTGCCGGTGCCGTCCTCTCCTCTTGTAAGAGGAGACGTGACACCGATATTGAGTTTCTCTGGGGGCACTTAAGGCTGAGTTTATTTACTGTGTAACATGGTAGTTTAGTGTGATTCCTGCTCGCTGCCTAATTAGTTCCACTAATTTATTTGGAACAAAACTTCCTCCCTTTCTGTTGAATAATGGGAGTGTGGTTTCTGTGAGCACCTCTAATCCCTCATTTAGCCGCTGCATGGCTTGCTGGATGCTGTGCTCGCTCGCTCTCTAAGGCCTATGTTTTGAATAACTATTAGCTTTATAAGCACTTTAGCTTAGCGATGCCCAAAGGCCCTGTTGGAACAATTGCAATAGACTGTGTAGACCTAAGATGTTACCTTGATCCTTTTAAAAGCTGTGTACTCCTAAGGAGCTCCGTTGTTGTGAGTAGTCGCTGGAGCGCAGGGGTTCCTGAGAGCCTGACCTTCAGGGAGAGGATGCGAGACGGGGGCGGGGGGCTGGGGGGGGCAAAGGGGTAAAGTGAACAGCCTGGCCCTTGGCTAGTTGACAGCAGAGCGGTGGAAATGCCCAATTTCTAATTTCAACAAGTGCACAGACACATCAGTGCACCGGCAGGCCCTGTGACAAGATGATGCCTTGAACTCATCGTATTCTTCTGTGTTTTTAATGGCTGTATCAACCACCGAGAATAGTATGGTTTAGCCACTGTTTATCTGCTGTTTTTCTTTTGGCAGTGTGACCACTAACTACGCTTGACAAACACATACATCTGCGCTTCACTGCATACACGTACCCCAGCTGGCTCTAAGTTTCTGCTGGGAGCAGTGCCTGCAGCATCCTGGGGCGCAGGCAGACCAATTCGCTTTGCGTCTATGCCTTCAGCTAGCTTCAGTGTCTTTACCTGCACTGGATTAAGCAATATAGATGAGTCTATAGATACTTCCAAAAATTTTGTTCATTCACTTTATTTTATTTCTCATATTTTGCTAACTAACTTATGCCTGATATAATTTAATTTATTTATTGGCCTTATTTCAATAAGACTATTCAGTAAGATAAATCAGAGGATTTTGTATACTTTAACTTTCTTCTGCTTCATGTCCTGCTGCCTGCTGACCTGTTCTCTCTTCCCTACCCCTTTCCAACCTTGCTTACTGTCTGCTTATTTATTACCTTTAAAAATGACGTAACTATTTCTATAATGTATGCACACTTGTAACTAAAACTCTTTGGCTTGAGAGCAATTTGTACAGAAGCAGACTTGGTACTGAATCTTCCTGTGCAAGTGCTGCTTCTCTGTTCTTTTCCGTGGATGGCTGGCTGTAACCTTTGGGATTTCGGTAAGCGGAATGGAGCGCAAGAGAAGATATTGCGCAGGCGCAGGCATTTGCTGCGCAGTGTGTGCTCCAGCACCCCTGCCTCCTAGCAAGATGCATTGTGTGCTTGTGCTTGAAGTTAGGGCTCAGCACCAAAGGGTCAGGAAGCAAAAGTGCCAGACCTAACCGTATGTACGGTGTGGACTTAAACTTTGTCGAGTATTTCCTTTGTTAGAATTGCTTCCTTCATTTTGCCATCACCATGTGTATGGCTCAGAGCAAAGAGAGGCCACGGATGCTTTACCAGCTTGCACTTTTACCATTCGATATAAGCATACAACACCAGCAGCCACCTCTACTTTGCTACCGCAGATGTATTTGGCTCAGACAACCAAATGGGTGCTGTTTAATCTGATGCAACTTCTCCTGAAAGTTTCACAACAGGATATCATACATTTTGAAACTGTTTTCTAGCGAAGATGGTCTTTTTGTTTGGTCTTTTTCCTTTTGGCAAAGGAGACTTTTCCCACTTCCCTTGGCTGGGGAGCTGGAGGGAACTGCAGGCTCCTCTGTGAAAGCTTGGTGCCTGTATGAAAACAGACGTGAGGTAATCAGGCTGGCACAACAGTGTGCCATTATTTATGAAGCCAGCCCTCTTCTAACTTTTCCTTTGTTTATAGAGCGTAATTTCAATGTCATAAATACTAAAAGGTTTACTGCTGAGAGATGAGAACTTCCCTCATTCATCTCTGCAATTAAACTTCTTCTTGTGCCCACAGTGGCTTTTCCTTTTAACTGCCTTTTAGGATGGAGTCCAGGATTTTAAGAGTTTTCACTGACAATTTTTTTAATAAGGCCAAGGAGGTTTTGAGGGAATTTTGAATACTATTTCATTTTCTGTTTTCTTTGCAGGTTTAGGCTTTATTTTTCAGCGCAGTCCTTGAGTTCCTGAGTGACTTCAAACAAATCCTTCTTCCTTTTCTGTGTCTTACTTTCACCATATCTGTAACAGGACAAACGCTGTTACGGTCTTTAAAGTGTCCAGTGCTATGCGTGAGCTACCCTAGACCTAGGTACTCTCACTGTAATAGCTCAGCCGCTCCCTTTCTTTCTGGCACAATCTCTGCAGCCTCTGGGCTTGTCCTGGAAATGTGTCCCACAATGACAAATATTTTAAGGAAAGGAATCCTGATTGAGTTTTTCTGCAAAGAATAATCCTGAGGAGTACTGTGTGATACTTCTATAAGTTGTAGGACACATGGTGCTTTTGTTCCATTGATAGAGCTCTATTAATTGGGGTTGCTTCAAACCTGAACCAGTGTATGCTGGGGAGGAGTATATACACCAATGAATTTCAGACTTTCCTAGGAGAAGCAGGGTTTTCTCCTAAAGTGCTGACACTTATGTTCCTTCATACCTCCACAGACTTTGGTATTCTCTGTGTTTCAGTAGAGTGGACGTGATGTTACGTGACTAACAAGCTGCCAGAGCAAGCCACACTGTCCTAAATAAGACTTATGCATAGGACAATCTTTTTGAAGAGCTCCCTGGATGCTCCTGGCTGTAGAGCCCTCCAAGCTTCTGCTCCTCTGGTTTTTCTAGTTAGAAGGGAGGGCACGGTGCAGCCTTGCACCCAGTCACTAATGGCTGTTGCTGTGGGAAGCTCCTAGGCTTCAGGGACTGGCTAACAGAAAATGAGAGAGGATGAGGTATTCGAGTGACAATTCCAGAGCTCCCTCCAGACCTGGCTTCTTTATTCTTTATCTACAGACCCCACTGGCTGTAAGATTTGGGATGGAAAAGAAAATAGTAAGCTGTCTTTGGAGCCTTAAGTTAACTGAATTGTTTCTTTCAGTAGCATCACAGATTTTGTGGGTAAATTTTATTGTGAACAGGAATATAAAGAAATTCCATGGTCACTGTAGAGCTTTAATTATTTTAAGCTGTAAGTATGATGTTGCAATAGTGGGAGTAGCTGGTGTGCATCAACCTACTCTCATTTCAAACAGCTGTTTAATGAGAGCTTCTTGTAAGATCCCCTGTTAAGAATAGGCCATAATGAGTGTGATGAAACCACCTCATCCTTGAAAACAAATTCCTTTTCATGGCTTAATTAAAAGTGCTCCTAATACTTCTATGAGCATACATGATCACTTAGGAAAGCCTCTTTTTAATTTATATAAAGCAGTCTCAATTAAGAAGAAAAATAGATAATATGTTGCTTTAATATTATATAGTAAAAACTGTTCTTATTTCTGAACTACTGTTATCTTCCAGCCAAATACGATGTGTGTCTTAACAGTTTAACAGCTTTCCCCAAGAGACTAGCATGACAGCCACTTTCTTGTATGCTTTTAGTTGTGTCTTATTGTGATGGAAAAAATAGTTGAGTCTAGAACAACTGTGTTAGTTGGGCATGATTTGTTGCTGAAATTTTTTAGGGAGAAATTTACAGATGACTGAGCCTTGTGAACTATTTAAGCCCAAATTGTCTAGGAACAGACAGTGCTAGTTAAAGTTGACTGTGCAACGAGCAACAGTGCAATTTGCCCAAAATACAACACCGGTGAAATGTGCTGCAGGATGGGTTTGTGTTAGTGAACCTTGGTGAGAACAAGAAGCTGGATCACGAGCAGCTGGTATGGACAGAGCAGGCATCTTGGACCTGTGGCTGGGCTGCTTCAGTGAGCCATCCCTGCTGCCCTAGTGCAAATAAAATCCAGGTGTAGGAGAACAACGTTGCCTGCTGCTCCACACCACTGGTAATTCCTGCACCTTTTCTTCTTTCTTCTTCTCATTTGCCACAGTGAAACGTCATTCTCTGTTTGTAGTTCCTATGAAGGAGGCTAGGAAAGATGCTAATTAAAGAAAGAAATGTTGATTTGAGAGAAAATTGCCAAAATGAGCATTGTAAAAGAACAACTGTTTCCTTAACATTTGTCTGAAATTGCTCTCCCCTTGGGAGACGCATAAAGCTACGAGTCCCTCGTGCGGGGACTTCTCAGCCTGTGTTACGTGAGGAGGAGGGTACTAAAAAGCAGATCGTTTCCATGCTGTATACTTCGTAGGGCTCTCTCCTGACATACTGCAAAATCAGTGAAGAAATGGCACCAAAATGCATTAGAACCACCCTTAAAAAGGGGTCTTTTTAAAAAAGAAGAGTGAACTCTTGAGGGAGGGTTGCCATCTTGGGCAAAGAAGTAAGTTTATTGCTCTTTGGGAAACACCCTGTGTCTCTGGCCTGGCCTTGGGCTTTGGCCGTCCTTTGGAGGGTCACGGGCAGCCCCCAGTAGCTGTGATGAGCAGCCAGCTGGGGAAGAAGTTGGGGGGATGTCATGCTCTCTCTGAGGAGCCAGCGATGTTATGGAGCAAACTAGGGAGGAACAACCTGTAGCTTCCCATGTAGATGTAGTCCTGCAACAAAGGTATTATCCTGGTCCTCTTTCCCTTATATCTCTTTTAGGTGCAGCAGTTTGATTTCCCAGCAGAAGGCATGCTATAGTTTGGACAACATACTCTGATGTATTACTTTGATTGTTTTGACATTGTCAAATTTTCTGTACTTAGTAAAGACACGCTATATCTGCGTACCGGTGGAAATAGCGTGGTTCATCGTATGAAGGCATGGGAGATTCAAGTCTAGTAGTTAAATGGTGAATTGGTCCATATTGCAAAACCCTGACTTCTTGCACTGCGACACCACAATAGATATTATTAGCAAAAGGATAGTTAAAAAAAATTAACAACTAGAAGGCTTTGTTTTCATATTGATTTCTGGTATGTCTTCCAAATGATTAGGCTGACACCTGCATTGCTGACCCTTTGCTCTCCACTCAGTTTAGGACACTGCTAAAACCTGATCTTCTTCTTTCAGTTCCACCAATACTGCAGACTCTAATTTTCACCGATTTTTGTTTTTCCTTGCAAACCTGTCAATCACGCTAAACAATTTAGGTGCGATCTGTCTTTCTCAAGCTCTCTTTCACACATAGCTGCCTCCCTGTCTTTTCTTGGTGGGTTGTTGCAGACAGATTTGCTTTCATGCTAGATGGGAGATCAAGTTCTTTAGCAGAAACACTGTGCCTAGTAGCATTGTTTGCAAGTTTTGTTAATTGCTTGTTGATGGTGCCTTGGTTCGCTGTTAGTCTGTCGTTTCCTCTAAAAAGAGGTATATTTGCAGTACTGAGTAATGTTCATAATTCCCCTCCTACTTAGCCAAAATGCTACTTGTGAGAGGCTACGGGATTGCAAATGTCAAGCATGGTACCCAGGAGGACAATCTACCAGTCAATGCTGAAATGATTTGAACTAGTGAACTCTTGTTAAAACCGTTAATTGCTTTTTTAAAAACACTTAATGGAAATTGCCACATTTAAGCAGTCCATAAAACTGTGATGACACCAGCTTTAATCAGGTGTCATGAAAACACGTACATTATAAGCTACCTGGCCTGATAACTTTGACGGTGGAAATCAGTCATGACAGCCTGGTGTTTACAGTCCTGGATCTCTCTGGAAGAAAAGAATCATTTATTTATTTTACTTATGAGGAGACTCTTCTCTAAAATGCACCTTTATGTGAAATAGAGCTTATTGAAGAGAATGACCCCAGTAAACTCAGAAGTCTGTAGGGTAAGGTTGTGCTGCCTGGTTTTGAATATTTCATACTGGAATATGCTAATTTGTATGGTGACCTTGCTGCAGACTCAACATAACCACAGAGAGCTGAATGAAAGCCACCGTGCTGTGTTTTTGCTGGTGTGTTTGGTTGATTCCAAGACGCAAAATGCTACAGGGAGGAAACTCTGGCCCTGGGCAGTGAAGTCCTATGTATTTGAGAATTATCAGCTAACATAGTTACTCAGGACCAGATTTTAAAGAATACCAGGTGTTTATGGGACATATCTTTTTTTAAATATCAAATGGGTTAACTATAAATCCCACTGAAAGCTTAGATGAGCACTTAAAGTATTTATGAAGGTACTGTGAGATGTCTATTCGCCTCTTCAAGCTGTCTGCAGAAACTGGTAGAGAATGATGTAGGTGGAAATAACCACACCTCTTACCTGGATTGTGTATCAACACGTGACCCACCGGAAAAGATCTTTGGCAAGAAGAAAAGATAGGAACAAGCATTAGGTGAAGGTGTTCACATGGGAGAGGAACATTTAGGTTCTGTGTATCCAGTTCAAATTCAGACTTTTGACGACAGCAGCCTGCAGCCTGCTCGGAGGCTGATGGCAGGCGGGCGTGCTGGCCTCTCTCCAGTTCCTGTGCGAAAGTGTTCCTCTCCTCAAATCTTCTAAAAAAGGTGTCATTAATTGCTGTGCTTATCAGCAGTCTCAGAAGAGGGCCTAAAAACAGAAGTGGCCTGATGAAGCGACATACTTTCTAACCCTTTGCAACGGACCCTTTTAGGTCACAGCGTCTTAGTAGGGCACTGCATTAAACATTAGAAACCTGTTCTTTTGTTCCTGGTGTTTACTATCCATCCCCTTGCACCTTTCCTACACATATTATACTCACATGTTTTATTAAACACTTTAAAAAATATATTGTTAGTCACTGTCAACTTGTTTTCTCTCTTGACACTAAGAGATAAGTTGAACGGAGCTATGGTAGCAGCGGTATTGCCAGAATGGGCTATTTTAAGTAGGGTGTTGGTGACAAACATTCGTATGAAAATGCTAGAAATCAGCAAGCCCAGTGTTTCCACCTGTGTGTCATGCAGAGTTTCTATAGTACTATGATGATGTTTCTTTTTTTCATACTTCTTAAAGTTTTATACTGGCTCTTACCACAAGGTATTTGAGGAAACTTCAGGATATAACCCTGAATTCCAGTGATCTCCCTGAAAGACTTCACAGAAACTCTTCCACTTCTTTTGGGGTAAAATTTCACTTTATTAAACCAATCTAACCTACTGACAATGCTGATTTTGAGCAGAGCTTTGGAAGCATACGGAGGTGCAGGTGGTCCATCTTTCTAATGATGGGATGTTTTCAAGAAACAAAGCCTTACTGAATTTCTGGAAGATAGTGTCTACATTGATCAGATCTCAGGAGGTTTATTTCGTAGGGAAGATTTCTTTGACAGCCAGTGCTTTCTCAATTTGAAGTTGTCCTTGGTCAGAGCGCTAGGCTACTTTTAGATTAATGACGCATCCAGCTTCACACTGAGAAGAGGGACTCTGCTCACTCTTTGAGTTGGCAAAACATATGAATAAAGCCTTAGAAACGTAGAATTTAAAAAAACTGAGAAGTATTTTTGCTTCTTTTTTTCTTTTTGGTTCAAAACTGTATTTTTGGAAAGCAATGTTGGAAAACCTATCCATTTTCAGAGGACTGAACACTGTCACTTTGTGAAAGTCTGTGTTTGTTCATCTCCATGAGAAATTATTTTTCATTTCTTACGTTTTGTTTTTGTTTTGCCTTTTATTGAAGGGACGAAAAAGGGTTTATGGTGCTGATACAGCAAAATATTTCATGGTTTGTCAAAGAGAGGCATGCGCTGAAGTGTCTTGTGCTAAAGCAGGTTTGGAGATGATATGGGTTTCCAGTTAATGTTGGTTTTTACCTTTGAACTTTCCCAGAGCTGCTGTGCAGCAACTCCTTGCCTCTTTAAAGTTATGAAAGCACATAAATAAAAGTAAATACGAAATGTGAAGTAATAGGTCTTTATTACACTTATGTGATATTTTTTAAAACCTTATTTACCTGAGATCCTGACATTTTCTGCCATTATCATTACTTTTAAAAATATAAACCCTAAATAGTGCAGTCAGATTGCAAGAAGAGCTAAAGGTAATTTAAAGCAGAGAATTTACAGTGGAACTTGAAAATCACTTTTTTTTGAGGCAGCTGTTCTAAATGATATGTTCTTAATCTTCCTTCTCCAAAGGGAAATTTTGTCTCTTCTAGTCAGGGCAATAAATAAAGGTGAAAGAACCACCATGAAAACATCACTGAATTATTAATTTGCCAGAAACACTGTCTCAGAAGAAAAAACCTCTTCAGGATAGTATTGAAATGTAAAATACTCATTATTCACCAAACACATAAGGATCTGCACAGATAAGTAATGCAGCTCGGCCCACAAACCTGCGGTCAATGAAAGACTTGAACCAGATTTTGAAGGCAACATTTTTTTTAAATAAGTAAACTAGTGATTTTTTTAAAAAAATTATCTAGCTCAAGGTATGCCTTCATTATAATTCAAATGGGGAATACCTGCGTTATGAAATCAAGCTACTGTAAGGTGTAATGATGTGTATGCTTTAGTTTTGATATGACCAGGAAAAAGTTTCTGTTGCAGTGCTTGGCCCAAAGAGTTAAGGTCGCAGTCAGGAACATAGCACAAGCCTTCTGAGTCCCAGTCCCTGTGTCTGCAACCATATATCCTTTAACTTTGGGTGTCTTTAAAAATTAAAGGTACAGAAGAAAGGTGAAATATTAACAGTGGATCATTTACTATATCATAACAGTTCAATCATCAGTGCTGGAAAGTCAATATTATATTAACTTCAAAATAGTCTCTACTTAAGTTCTCCAAAATGATGGAAATTCAGCGGTCCTAGTTTTCTAGCTGGGCATTTGGCTGCTTATGAAACGTCATATAAAAATGATGTTTTGGTAAGAAATCATTACCTCTGTTCTCCCAAAGGCAGCAGTTGTATGTTACTGATGTAACATACATGTTGGTTTCAGAATAGAGTTTATTACAAAGTATGTCATATAAATTAAAATAATATTGACATAAGGTAGTGAGGTAAGAAGCAGTGCTTGATGATGCCTATTGGAAAGTCTTTGAATATTTCTCAAATTGAGTATCAGCAATAACTTCTGAATGTCTGTCAACAGATGACTTCCCAGAAGGTGTTTGTTTCTAGTCCTGACCGCAGTGGAAGTTCATTACCCGAGATACAGATTATTTCATATGTATTCTTCCTGTTGCATCAAGGCTGTCTAATTAGCAGCTATAGAGTGTTTTGACACCTGGATTAACAAAGGCCTTTGTCTACCATTTATAGAAGATAAAAGAGGATTTGAGCTTTTATAAACTAAATACATTTTACAGGACAGTAACAGATGAAACGGCAGCACGCTTCCTATTCTATGAAATGCAGTCAATTTTCACTAAGAGCTTCAGGGGCTTCCCTCCAGCCCCTGTTCCCCTCCTGTTAAGCAGTCTGGAAGTTTGCCAAGGGAGCTGGAAAATCTAAAGGAGTTTGATCCCCAAACTGCTGAACCCCAAACCAATGAAATAATTTTGTAGACAAAATGTAGTACGGTGGCCCGTATGTACCTACATGGCAGATACATACATGGTGGCTTCGTTTAAATGCTGTGAGTTTTAGTCTGTGTAGATGTGTGTGATTCCCAATCTGCATTTCTGAAGGCCGGTGTCTTGCTCAGATTTGATTCCAGTGTTTGTACAGTTCACAGGAATCCTTCAAGGGCTTATTTGCTCTATGTTCATCTGGGATGGAGTGAGCGTACCATGTAAAATAACATGTCAGCTCATAAACTGCATGTACAGCAGTGAGATGTGAGCTCATTTCACTTTTATCACAGGACCTTGAATCAGACTTGTTCTGCTGCCAAGTCCCTGAACGCCTCCTTGCAATGTGCCTGGAATTCACTTTTCTGGAATTGTTGTTTTTTGGTGTATACTTGTGTGTTTTTTCAGACTCTCGTGCAGGGGACTGATTGCTTCACAAATGAGAGCAGGGAGGGATGCAGCCACTGGGGCTGGGAAGCTTTTGCATTTTGGGTCCTTCCTAGGGAGCTCAGGGCAGGATGTGGGGTCCACCAACATGAGCAAAATATTGTAATCTGTGCTTCATGGGACATGCTGAACTGTTCTGGCTTCCTCTGCCTAGTCTCATGGTTCCTGCTGCATAGCATGTTGATTTTTGTGCATTTTCTTGGCAGCATGGAGGCTTCAGTCCTCCTCTGTGCCACGTGAAGTGGCATGATGTGTCCTGCCGGCTGGACGCTGAGCAGCAGCAGGCTGCGGTGGGACGTGGTAGCTCAGAGCAGAGAGGAGAAAAGATGCCAACAGCGTTCCTTCTTTTCCTGCTCAGCTGCTGAGCTCTCTAGGCAAAAGGATGGCTTCTTCCAGCCTCTATTTCAGGGAACTGGTTTTAATGAGTGTAATACACACTGTGCTCCTTTGTGCATGGAGTGGTGATGTCTCAGGAATGTACGTTGAAGAGGTTTAGGAAATTTATGAACTCGACTTACCCACAGTGGACTTAGTGGGATATGCAATTCCTTTTACTGTTGCTGTTCACAAAATGACTGCTTTAAGTCACAGCATTTTCTTAAACCTCTAAAAGCTCTCTGTTAATCAGGTTATCTTGCTGGTAATAGCTACAATCTTGCATAGCACTGTTGCTGCAAACTGGGTTTTTTTCATCTTCTCTCACCATCTCTCCAACAGCTGATCTGCTGTAACTAGGAACATTTTTGGACTTTCCATGCCTCTTGTTTCCTTGGCAGAGTGACACTTATCTACTCATAGGTTGCTGCTTTGCGAGACGGTATGAATCATGCTTTGAAATGAGCTGCTGTGGCGTCTCGTGCTCTAGAGGAGCTAACTTGTTATTTTAGTGCTCTTCATATCCTTATGACAGCTTGTCAGAGAAGAGTAGTTTTGCTTTATTTTCTTTTCCTTTCATCGTTGTTGACTAATTAGTAGCCAAACAGGCAGCATTTGTTTTTGTTATCAAACTGGTAGTAATTTAAGAGTTGGATGCAACCCAAAGCTCTGGAACCAAATAATGAACTTTGGGTATGATCAGATGAAGACGTGACTTGGAGTGCTGGCTGGGTACATCCAAAGCAACACCTGAGTGGGAAATTTCCCATCCGTGGTGAAGGTTTTTAGATTCTGGACTATCTCAGAACAATCATGATTAGTTTTGAAATGCCATTTTAACAGTTTATGATAAACAATTTAAGCTGTCGTGCTCTAGAATCAGGGGGGATTGGGCTGAGGAGAAATTTAGGACCTGACTCTGGTCTCCTTTATTTGTTTAAAAAAGAAGGAACCGGTGAAGCAGACTGCTTTTTGTGTTGATCCAAACCCTGTAAAAGGGGATCAGAACTGAAGCCCCTCGGTAGAGTTGTTGACTCCTAAAGATGAATGGTTGTCAGACAGTGCGTTTAAGCTCCAGGTGACTTTCTGGGTGACAGATCAGCTGTGTATTTCCTGTGTTTACTTGTACCTGGCTACGAACGGGAAGGCCATTCTTGACCAAGGAACCTGTTTGTGCAAAGGAGTTAAACAGTCATGTATTCATGTCATTTGGAGAGTAACTAGTGCCCTGTCTTTTTCAGCTGGTGATTAATTGCACATAGCAATAGGTGACACGCAGCCATTTTTCATACCTAACGCAATTCTGGATGGGAAGACACGTGGCACTCTGTGTCCTGCGACTCCCTCACAAAGCAGCGATGGAGACCAGACCTTCTTGCTGGCAGGTTTCCTGAACTGCCTCGCCTCATGCGATGAGACTCTATCACCTTCCCACAGTGGGACCAGATGTCCCAACACAGAATGTAATATTGCAAAGAGGGGAAAAAAAATAGGTAAGAAGCTCTGAGAACTAATCTCTGTTTTGTCGAACAGTTGGAGAGCTCCTGGCCATGGCGTCTCAAACCTGACAAAATTACCCCGAAGTCACTGATTTTACATTCCATTTGGCAGTAGAAAATCTTCCAAAGCATTCAAATTCTGCTTTCCTTCATCAGCTCCATTGGGAGGTAAAATAAGTCAGAGTAAGGGATTGTTGTGTTTCACTCAGGCCTGGGTACGATTAGCCATTTTTCTACAAAATTCCTTTTTAAAAGTTTTTCTTGTCTTCCTTCCTCCTGGCTGTGTTTGCACAGCACTGGCATGTGTCTGCTTCTAGTTTGATAAAGACTAGCCGTCTTTGGGAGGCTTGTTTAGAGTCAGACCTTTGCTATATAATTCTCATTAATGTTAAGAGAAAAGTAGTTGGGAATTTCATCTCTGTACATTGAGCTGATTATCCATCCCAGACTGCTGCCTCGGTGACAAACTTAGACCCTGCAGCCTTAATGTGCGTGTGTATCAAACACAGCTTTCCCACAAGGTAGCAAGCAAAGTGTATGTTTCCTATGCATTATTTATGGAATTGAAAATGCATTCCCTTAAAAATTATTGTGGACTGTGCACTTCTTCGCAATGCAGCTGGAAACATGGGGATCTCTGACATTTGGAAGGACCTGGGATGGGCACTTGCACAACCTTATGCCTATACACAGCCTGTTACAATTCACAGTGAGGGTCCATGAAGCCCTTTTAGGACCTTAAGAAAAACAACTAATAGCTTGTTTATTGGAGTTTGAGGTTCAGTGAAGGAAGATTAAAAAATAGATGCCCAAAAATATGTGTACAGCACAGCAATTCTAGAAAAGTTTTGTTTTCACAAAAAAAGATTCTATATTTTTGTTAGTTTTTTTCATAATTAGATGTACAAATTGTTAACAATTTAACAGATGTAGCAGACTAACGGTTTGCCAGGCAGGGTGTGCTTATCATGTTCACTAGCCTTTGTTCAGAGGTGCAAATTTGCCCTTAAAACTGTGTTGTCCCTACATGGTAATTGGAGCACAGAGGTAGGATCCTGGGCACGTAGGGACTTTCGTTGTTGCTAACACCTTTTTCATAATAGTCTCCATCCACCCTTTATCATTTGTACACAACGAAAAGCCAAAATCAGGCTGACCTTTTTTTTATTTTTAATGAAATTTTTGCTCATGCAAGCAGTCTGTTTTCTGTGGTTGTACACAATGGTATGCATGGGCAGTCATCAGTATCTCCCTTACTGCTCTCAACTGTGCGGAGTCAGGTGAATTATGATGCCTTATGGTATTCTCTGCAGTGAGGAACTATTAATGCTTTGACTCAACTGTATTCTTGATTAGCCTGAAAATGGTAAGAGCCAAGCTTTAGACTGTGCAATGGCTAATGTATGATTACGCTCAACCAAAGGCAGATTTATATTTGTACTAGCAAATTTAGGGCCTGTTCCCACGCCTGCTGTAGCTGTCAGGAGGAGTTTCAGGTATTGGTCTACAGGCGAATGTATTTGCTCATTAATGATATGCATCATCTATAAGGCAGGAGAATGAATTATATAAATTGCTGACAATCTCCAGCCAGCATTTCCATGTGGGTTTAAAAGTCTTATTTTACCCAGGGTATTTTATCCCTACCTACTAAGATGCATGCTTGGAGTGTGCCGTGGATAGCCTCCATGCAGATAATGTACACAGTAGGTTTATTATTTCCAGGTAGCAAAGAGGAATGCATCAGCACATTGGAGACATTAAAATGTATGGTTTCTCTGTGGCCTTTAATGAGGGTTTGCAGGACTTCCAGTGCTCTACAAAAAATACCTGGATTTTTCTCCTACTTTCCTGCAGGGTCCAAAGAGAAAGGAGGAATTTGCTGCGTATGTGTTTTGAGGATACCATATTTAGGATAATCACAATTTTTCATTAGTTTCTCACACGCACCCAAACATGGAGCTAGGTAAGCTGTTTAGCTACGCATCATTCCTGTGTTGGTGCCTGAAAGAGGTTAAAGTCCCTGTGTCCATGTTTAGCAGCTGAAATCAGTCATAGGTGTGCTTTCCAAAGGTGGCTACTCTGCCTGGATTTGGTTTGGTTCCCAGGACTGTGTAATCTTGCACAAATGTTCTTTTAGATATGAAAGTGAATCAGCTTTAGTTGTTTATTTCCTTTTTACATTTATTTTCTTTAAATGGACTAGCCAGTAGGTTTTCTGGCTGCAGTTAGCACTGAGATAGGAGGATTGAAAAATGTTTCCAGAAGGAACATTTTGGATAGGTAATTGTGACTGCTCACCCTAGAAACCTGACTCTGAGATTGTCTTTTCCAGTCAAGGAACAGATACACTGTGTGACTTATGTCTTACCAAATCCACTCGGGTATCTTATACAATCAAATACTTGGAAACATGTCACAGACTAGGAAGTATTCACAGAAAGTATTTAATGGCTAATCTCAGGTAATATTCAACGTCTGCTGTGATAAAGTCAAGACACTCACGAGTTGTTCACAGAAAATTTGCAGAAGGAAAAGCAGCTGATGTACGTTAGATATTCCTCACCCATCACTCAGCTCTAGCTACATCTGGAGGCAAATCTGGGATAGTATTTCCCTTTCTTTTCACATCCACAAGGTCTAATGGACTGTGGCATACACACCTTTACAGTTCCTCTCTCTCGTTGGGTAGAGTACGTGGTTGGGCTTTAGTCCCCTGAGAAATGGTGGCTCTGAGCTGCCCTTTGCATCTCACCTGACTTTCATGTTCCCCCTCTAGTAGCACTGTTTGTTTCGGAACATCTGCCCCCCTGTGGGAAGGTGGCAGCAGGTGACAACATGAGATCAGGATCAGTTAATGATTCTAAGTATGTTCAGGCAATCTGCCAGTCTGAACGCTCAGCCCTTCTTTTTTTAACTTGTCAGAAATTAAAAGTAAAAATATTTTAGTGAAGAGGCTCATCTAGAAAAACAGCATGTTAATTATGGAAGGCAGTTTCTTGACTATCAGTTGCTGTCCTGCACAGAATAACTTTGAGACTTCTGTTTTTATTGTGGGAAGACGTTTAAGTCTGGGGCTACTGGCTTTAGTTCTCATGGTTCGTTACCGCTACAACCATTCAGTAAAATCTCTAACAAAGAATTTTTGGAGGCTATAGATTAGAACCGCAGTTTTCTCCTTATTCTTTGTCCATATTAGATAAAGTTTCACTCCATCAGATCAAATTTTCAAATGTTATCAGAGAGTTTTGCGTCCAAGTGTCTAACAGGTTTTATAAGTAGCTACAAGTGCCAGTGGCTAGAAGCAAGGTAGCCCTCTCATGTGATTGATGTTTTGTAATATATAGCAGGAAAATTGACAGCATTTCAGAAATAAGAAGGCCAACATTTATAGGTTATATGCCAAGATGCATTAGAAATATGCAAATCCATAGAAAAGGAGAATTCAGGAGGTTTAAAAAATCAAGTCCTTTCTATAAATTGTCATGGTAGCATTGGATCTGCATTTGCTGAGTAAGAGTCTTTGTGTAACCTAGGGCTCAATGCATATTGCATATACCTCAGCACTTTGGCATGATCTCTTTTTGCAGAAGTTTTAAAGTACTGAAATTAAGCATGCAAATAGCAACTATGATGGGGGGAGTGGGGGAAAGGGGCTTATCTGATGTTATTTAGTCTTCATTGTTTACTTTGATCGTTTTGCTGTACCTTTTTAAGCCTCGAACTCAAGTCAATCAGCAAAATAACAAATGCTCCTTCACTCCAAGCCAACCCTTTCCCAAATACTACAAGTGCAGGGCTTTACCCTGAAAGAGGGAGAGACACCCTGCAACGATCCCAAAAATGTAGTTGGCTACTCTCAATTATACTTGAAAAGAGCTCAGGGGTTCCAGTGATGGATGACAGTATACAAATCTCAAGAAGCTTTGTTTAGTGTGTTTTGTGATATGATATAGGAGAGATAATTCTTACCCAGTGTCTTTTAAAGGAAATCCTGAGGGTAAATCAATTACCTTTCTTTTCTGAATCAATAGAGATGGGATGTATTGCAGTTACTTTGTGCTTTAGCGAGTGCTCAAGCACAAAGGATGGCTGTTGATGATAACCATTGCAAAGAATGCCGTGCCATTTTTTTCTCTTTCTTCTTTTAAGGACACTACAGTCCCCTTAGTTCACACACTTCATCATTCTTAGTCACAATCTTTTCTCAACAAAGATTTAAGAGCAGGGGGAGGAAGTAAGCTCTCAAAATGTACAAAGTATGCACTGAAACATGGCTTGTAGTCCTAATGACAGCACTTCCCCTTCCTGAGACTCTCCAAACGCTCAACGCTTGTGAATTTTCCCTCAAGAACGTTCAGATTTAGGAGATGGAGTAAGGGGAAATGGGTTATGAGCTGACACTGTGGTGCTAGCTAAGTTTAAATCAAGTAGTTGAGGCTCAGCCAAGGATAAAGACAGATTTCCTGTATCTGATTCTAAAGCAAATACCTTTATGCTTTTTGCGAGATGCTTCTGTGTATCCCACCAGGTACACTGTTGTTCAAAAAAAGGTAAAATACTGCTATATGTAAGACCTGATATTTTAAAATTATGTTTGAGAAGTTATTGCCTTTATAAACTTCATCATTATACTCTCAAAATAGTATTAATATATGTGTATAGTATTATTTGGCAAGACTATTGTAAGAGCTTCCTGAGGGCAACCCATATGGTAACCTGAGAGTAGTATGAAATGGCAGTAACACAAAATGAAGCATGGTCTGTGGTTTAAGTTTTCATAAAGGGTATCTTAAGACAATTGAGATAGCACTTTCTTCTTTCCCATTTGGATCTCTCCAGAGATCCGAATATATCAGAGAGGTCTGTATAGGTCACTCTACTTGTATTGTGAGACTGATATCTAAAGAATATGGGGAGACAGGAAAGTGGAAACTAGATGAAAAAGGAAGGCTTCTTAAGCTCCTGCCTTTCTTGCCTGATACCGAGATCCCAGGAGGGCAAAGGTAGTCTGAGACGATAGAGAACTGCATTTGGCTTTTCTCTCTAGTTCTCTTGATCAGGATCGGCTTTCCTTTTCAGAAGCTGAGAGGAAACTAAAGACACTAAAAAGACAATGAGGGGTCTGACCACATACTTGCTCTATTGGCTGCTGTTTCTTGAAAGGAGAAAGGCTGTGTCTTAATACAGAAATGAATTTGCTTGTAAGAGAGGGTCCTCTTCTGTTGCAGGCATTTCTTTGCATTTTGTGGCTTACATAGCAACGAATTGAAAAGGAAAAGGAAAAGAGTTTAAAAAGAAGAAAATTTAAAAATGCCTTTCTCAATGAGGAGGAAAGAAAATTATACAAGCAGATGGGGATGGGTTAGAAGTGTGAGCATGAGACTTTGACATGGCTTCACCTTTGTTTCTCTAGAATAGTTTGCATTGCACCACCTGAAGACTCAGCAGAAGTGATATGTGGAAAATGGTATGAAAACGGAGGAGTTACAGAGGACGCCATACAAAAACAATGTGCAAATCATTGAAGGGCTGGTTGGGAGGGAAGTCTGGAGGTTTTGAGTCTGACCTCCTGCTTGCAGTGGGATGATCACAAACACTATCCAGGTCAGCCATGACTTGGTCAAGCCAAGTCTTGAAATCCTCTGAGGACAAAGATTTGACAGCCTCTCTTGTAGTGTGTGCCCATGCTGCTTTCTCAAATGACCAGTCTGAACCTTCCTGCCTGGCTTTGTGGCTGTTGCCCCCGTGTTGTATCGCCTGCCAATACCAATGAGAATTTGGCTATTATATTTGTGTTAGATTTTACAGTAGTTGTAGCTGCCATTAGATCCGCTCTTAGTTTCCAGACGAACAATTTCAGCTCCCTTGGGCTCTCCATGCAGATGTGTTTTGTAGCTCACTGACCCATCTTGATAGCAGTTTCATGGACCTTTGACGGCTTCCAAGCATCACTCCTGAATGGGGAGGTCCAAAAGTGAATATGATATTCCAGGTGTGGCCTCACCGGTGCCAAGCAGAGGGGAGTAGTAACTCCCCAAACTCCGAATGTAGCCCGCGTTGTAGTTCTCCTTATTTGTGGTGGGTGTCCACTGTTGGTTTCTATTCAATTTGCTGCCCACCGAAACCTCCAGGTCTTTTTCAGCAAAGCTGTTGTTCACCCAGGTGATTTCCAGCCTGTGCTCATGCATGGGATTAGTCCGTGGCAACTGCTAAACTTCGCATTTCTCTTTGTTGAGGGTCATGAGGTTTCTGTTGACTCCATCTTCAAGTTTATCAAAACCTCTCTGGTTTGAAGCTCTGCTCTTTTTGTTGACCCCTCCCCTTAATTTAGTACCATCCACATGTTTGCTGAGGATGCATGTCTGATAATCAGTTTTATGCAGAGATCTTTAATGAGTGGGGCATTATGAATGTCCAAGCTTGCAGTTTAAAATAGATTCAAGAAATGCCCATGAAGTTTTGTCTGGGAGCCAGAGAGGTAATATTCCCTCTGCGCAAAGACTCTTTTTCTGCCTTGGAATATAGCATTCCTCTACAGGTAGTTTGATAATAGAAGCAGGTTAACAAATTAGGTGGAATTCAGGAAAGAAAGATGATTTTGTATGAAAGTGAATTTTCTGGAGGAATAACAAAATAGTTTTGATATATTTCATTTTGATTGAAGACCAATCAGCTTAAAAGGGGCAACTACCAACAAAATGTTTCAAGGATATTTAAGGTACAGGAGGGGCTTTTTATAAAAGTTATGTACCTGTTAACTACCAACAGGGATATAAATGAACCCTGTCTCTAAAAGCTGGATCCTAGAACTGCTGCGGTATGCTGAGGAAAGTAGCAACAGATACAGCTGCACCACCAGGGTATTTTGTGAGTTTGAGGTGAACCACGTTCGAGTGCCAGTGCAAGCTTCTAAAACCTTGAATATTGCCTTAATCACTTAGGTTAAAAATTAAATCTGTACTATGACTCTGGCTCCGTGCACTTTCAGAAGAGATAGAAAGAACACTACATTTCTCCCAAGGTATTTCTCTTTTCTCTTTTGCTGGGAGGGATCCCTTTGGAGAGGAGATCCTGCCAGCTTTCTTTTATGTTGCTTTCCACTGAGTTATTCCCCTTGGTTTCTCCTTCCATTCTTGGAGGAGAGAGAAGCAGCTTTCATACCTTCAGGGTGTAAAATCTGGCTCTGTTGGGGTGAATGGAAATTTGTCTTTGACTTAAAGGCAATCAGAATTTTACCCTTAGAGTCTGCTTAGGAAAACCAGAGGATTTAATCTGAAGCATTGCACGTTATGATGATCATACATAAAAGAACAACATTAACCTCAATGCTACATACATAATTATTTCTGCATGGAAATGAACAGAATTTTATAGAGTAATATTATTTGCAAGGCCTCCTCAGTAAGAGAAAATATTACAGATGATGAAGAGAAGTAAGAATTACAGCTTGAACTACTGAAAACCTCTTTTTGACACTGTCTCTTTAATTAGAAAAAATGAGCCTAACCAAGATGTATTTCATCATTGATTTTTATAATAAGCTTTTAAAGCAAACATACGTGGTGTCACTGTGCTATTTTATAACATACACTGCTCACCATTTATTCTGTTGTATAACAGCAGACTTATTTTATTATTTTTTCTGTGTAATAAAAAAGATAAAATCAATACCTATTATATGGCATACCTTCAAGGTTAAAAAGTACTAAATCTTGATGCTAACATCTTTCCTTGTATGCATTAATTTAGGAGCAATATAAATTCAGTACAAATACATTTTCTAGCTATATGGTCAAAACTAGATCCTAAGTATAAAAAAGGATTTGTATATGCAGAAACTAACATCAAGATACTGATGCTGGACAGTGGATTCATGTAGATTGTTAAACTTTGCAGGAAATCTAACTATGAGAGCCTGAGAAAGCTGGTACATGGGCCAAATACGATTGGAAGGAAAGATACTATGGTTTCGCATATTTGGATGTAGTTTTTGATCCAACAGAAACTCATCTGGCCTGACGGTCGCATGCCAATTAAATGGATTTATAAGGTCAATACAAAAATGGAGTCCTTTTCCTTGGCTCTGTTGCTGGTAGTCATTTAACAACGATTACAGAGTACAGTTAATTTAATGATGAGAAGCATCAAAACTGAGAAAGTGAAAATGTGTCAAAGCCATCAGAAGACTTGTCTTTACTAGGTTGTAGCTAAGTTATTTGAACGCCTAAGTGGGAAGCAATATGATAATGTTGCAGGCTATTACTGTGCACTTTGCCAGTGCTTCAAGAAAACATCAAAAAAAGAAAATCCAACACTTATCTCTGCTTATTATGAGTTAGTTCAAGATCTAATGTGATTGCAGTAGTAGTAAATGAAGAAGGACACACTGTGTCTCTTTTCTATTAAGCAACTAAAGCTTTTGGATTTCTGATGCAATGATGAGTTTGTGGCAGGTGTGAAGCCAACTATACTTGTTGGTGATGATGTAACATGCACAAAGTGTGTGCTTAATATGTATTTTGTTCAGTGTTAAAGTAGAAATCTTTTCTATTCATTACTGCTTTTTCACCACTCAGCAATTAATTGTGTGTTGAGATACTTATGAATATGCAATTACTGTTTCCTGCCTGTGAGCAGTCTTCTCCTGTATGCATGGGAAACAGTTGTATAGAGTTAACTAAGCACTAGCTGAAACCCCCTGTTTATAATAACATCCTTAACATGCAAAATGCAGATGATGCTAGAAATGCCAATGATAGGATTCATAGTTATGGGACAAAATTCTGCCCTTGGCTTATAACTGCTGGTGGGCAGGAGGTTTACCTGGGTGCCATCCCGGTGAGGAACATCACCCCTTGTGATGCTTACGGTGAATGAAATAAACTTTCAGTGCTGAAGACAGAAAGAAACAGCTAACACTGAATACCCCTTATCCTAAGAGTCTTCTGCTCCTGTTTGCATCTGGATAATACGCAGCATAAAATTAAACGTGGGGGATTTTTTCCACTTGGCTTTAGAGCTGCTCTCAGCAACTTCAAGTAACAGCTTACACCTGGAAACATCCTTTAGTTTACTTTCAATAACAACATAAAAGGTCTTTAACGGACTTACTTGCATGACTTCTTGTTAAAACTTAACTCTCCTCCCAGCTGACTTGCAGAACCCCCTCGGGCAGTATAGCCCATGTTTTCCAAACTATTTGTCAGCTGAAACACATCTTTGGAGAAGTGTGCCTGGACTTTTGTCGGTAGGATGAATTCACTGATGTTGCAGATTTTTTCAATTTCTTGGACATTGCAGAAGGAGTCCCTAATGTGGCAGATGAGAAAATCTCTTTGGGAATCTCTGTGCCAGTTATCAAATCCTCACTGATTTCTGGATTTCTTCAAATTATTCACTTACCATTACTATATCTCTTTTTATTGACAGAATTTGAAGGAAAAATTCTGTGGGCTACTTAATATTTGCGCTGTTGGTTTTTTTTGAGGGCAGCAGCTGTTTAGTGAACCAAATAATGCATCACAGGCACCTTCTTTTTTGTACGTTATACATTTACTGGCCTTTATTTTTAGATGAATGTTTTCCAGATAAAACTTAGCTTTGTTTGGCCTTTGTTTAGAACATCTTGAGATAATTCAGCTTGCTTCTTGGAAAAATTGCAGCAGACGCTAATGATAAAATATAATTTATAAAGAAATACATGGGTTTGGGGTTTTTTAATAATTTCGTGAAGAAATAAAAGGCTAGCTGGTAGATTAATGTCTTACACGCTAAGCGTAAGTTGGAGAGACATTTCACCAGCAAGCTATAAGCTTCTGGATACAGAGGATTATAAGGGAAATGCCTTAGCAGCATTACAAACAGCAATGCCACAATGAACAGAACAGCCTCATTGCAGCAATCTAAAGCCACTGCTGTTTTCTTTAAGGCAAACATTGTTTTTATGCCCTGCAGATAAATCCCATTTTAAGCTTTGATCAAAGCAAATACACTCACTTTGAGGCTTTGGGCAGATGTAAATTGCTTTGTTATACACATGCATTTGCATACATTTGCAAGGAGACAGGGTCTACGTGGAATGGTGCCTTTTATTTTTGATGGTGCGCTGAAATTCAGGTAACCAGTGGTTTTCTACCATTGAGAAGGCAGAAGTTTCTCTGCAAAGGAAATAAATAACACAAGTGAAGCAATGTATGCACAAAGCTCTGTCATTGCCAGAGCTGTGAGAAGAGGCCACGCAGGGCCCTGAACATCAAGAGTTGTTTTATTTTATTTATTTTGCTGTTCCTTGTGGTGAACAAATGTAAGTGAAATAATTCCTAGAGAGGGACATTTCTCTTGTTTGGCCACTTCTGGAATGACTGTGCCAGTAGTGTATGAAATGTGCAGATTGCCAAAATATTGGGTATCTGTCTTTGTTACAGATTTCCATTTGTTTTCTTACATATTTCTCTACTTAGTTTCCTGAATTAAATTGGATTGAATTCCTCTCTCTCCCAATTAATGCTGTTAACAGTAATAACAACCATAATGTGTGAACATCTGGCATTTTAGTACACACTAAGCTTTTAGAAATACCAGATATGAATCTATTGAAATCTGTCTCTATAGTGATTTTCCCAGCATTTTGTGGCTTAGACGATGAATTCTTCTTTCCTCTCTGGTTTCCTTTCATTATCAAGGTTTGTTAATTCTTTAGATGCCAGAGTTAGATAATTAAATACCCCTTTGTAATTACCGTGGTGCCTGTGGGTTTGAGACCTCTAGCTCATTAGGCAGTACGCTGTCCTTCTAAGATATTTGAGGGAAATACTTTCATACTCATCAAAGATCTCTGTGGCAAATTAAGGTCACAGCTGTCTCTTTGACAGGCTGAAGGCTAAGGTTTTATTTTTTTTTCATTAGTTACCACTAGGGCAGTTCGTATCAGAAACAGGTTTCTGAATCCAAATATTGAACAGCCAGTTCTTCAAAACTTCTGTGCTTTTAGTGGCAAACATGTTGCCCTTATAAATAACCCATGGCTTCTTTGCTGTAGTGAACAGAGAGATTTTGTGGGGCTGCCTGCACTTTCATACACTCTAAGCTGAAGATTGGCCTTACAACGTCTTTTATTTCTACCCTGTCACAGCTCTTGACTGTTTTCCAAAGTTGTTTATTATGGCTGAAGAAGGAATTGGAGGAACGTCCAATTATTCCCCCTTGTAATTTTGAGAAAGTGCTAGCTGTCAGCTGCAGGTGAAATATATGAAACTCCCACTGGGGTCGCCCTTCACTCCATTATGTGGCCCAGGGATGTCTGTTGATTTTTTCGTATCTATTTAGATGTCTTTCTCTACCCATCTTCACTGTGTTCAAGCAGTTCTTGTGAATGAGATGAGGCTGGGTTTCCTAGTGAGGATTTGGACTACAATGTGTGAACTCCTGGTTCATTTCATCATTGCACTTTTGTTCAGTAAAACTTTGTTGAATTCGATGTCTCCTCACTAAAATGGGAAGGAAAATACTTCACTGTTATAGAAGGATCATAAAGAGTCTGAATACTAAAATGGCGAATGATGCAGCATTGCTTGCTTAATGGAAAACAAGCAAATGGAGCCAATGTAACATGAAAACCCTGGAGATACACTAAAAAGGAGAAATGGGAGATGGATGTGGCTGATATAGGAAGTAAACCTGGTTTTAATCTGCCGAATGGTTGGAAAAGAGAAAAAAATCCTTTCCAAACAGAAGGATGGGGTGGTAGGGGTGCAGGTGTAGCAGATGAAATGGGATAATTTTGTGTCCCCATCCCCACCCATGGTAGATTGTCTCCTCTGCCTGGAAAGAATCAGGAGGGTAGATTGGAAAGTGAGCAGATTGGAGGCATCTAGAGAAGAACCTGGAATGATGCTTGTTTAAAAACCCTACGGAGGCACAGTTAATTTTTGTGTGAGGCAGAAGCCAGCTTATGAGCAGCAGAATGTGCTTAGAAGGGAGCCCCAAGATGTTTTTCCCCACTGGAAAATTAATAGGGAGTAGCAGGCTGCTCTTCTGCTGGCTCGAGGCAAGCGATGGGAGGAAGGGCATCCCAAAGCCTGCCGTCACAAGCCTACCAGCACGTAGCGGGGGAAGGGTGTCACCACCGATCTGCCAGACGGAGCATGTTAAAGGGCAGCCTGCTGAGCAGCGAAGGCAACAAGCTTGAAAAGCCAAGCACATTGACGAGTGCACTATCTCCCCTAGGAAAAAATGAAGCTGCAGACAGTGTTTACAGTTGCATCACAGTGATTCATAGAGGCAGAGTTGGGGGTGCAGGTATAACTTTGATTTATTGGGTTGTATTAGTAAACAACTGCATTTGATTGTGGCTTGAACCAAAATGCCAGCTCCCCAACTTTAGGGCTGTGCATGAATCTGTGCTTGGAGCCTGGCCGGTTGAGCTGACAGTAAAATTCCCATCAACTAATGTAGAGCTTAGATTGGAGTCATTGCATTGCAGGTGAGAGGTTCTATGGGGCAGAGCACTCCAGCACCCAGGAATGAGGGCTACAGAGATTGAGAGGTACCTGAAGAACAAAGGAAATGCCATTGGGCAAAGCTACATCCAACTATTAATCTCATGAAGAGCATTATAGTCTTCTCTTTTTGCGTCTCTGTGATTTTTATTTTTTACTACCCATGAATCCCATAACAGACATCAGATTAAAAGAGAAGCAGCACGTTGTCAACTGCATTTCAAGAGTGCTGTGCCTCACGTGGTCATCTCTGATGCTGGGCTTGATCTGCGAACTTTTGTTTCCAAGATTTTTAACGCTACAGGTATGATGGCTTTTGCTGACATGGAAGTTGAAGGCCATAAATAACACTCTAATTTGCAAAATTTTCAGTTTATGGTGCTCTAGTGCATGGAGCTACGAAGCACATTTTCATAAATCTTCTCGTTTTATCTCGTCTGATGGTTTCTTTTTAGATCTTACCCTGCCAGCAATTTTCCACTTTGCCGGACAAATGAATGCATATAGGCAGAACGTCCATGGCAGTTGAAAGGTTAATGGAAGGAAAATGTAGTGACATCAAAGTAAGTTTTATTAAGTGGAGCTTTGATTCTCGCCATTATTGGCTCTTTTGTATGAACAAACTTAAATTCTATATAAAGCACATGAGCACAGACTACTCATGAGCAGAAAGCACGGGAGTACAGCAAAGAATATTAATTTGTTGTTTTTCTATTGTTCCTTCCAGCTGAAGGTCACAATGAATGCATTACATTTCAAGTGCCTCTACTCTTACATGTGTGTTAAATATTACCAGTTCCTTATTATAAATGAATTAGAGACTGAAGCAGAGAGTTGCATATTTAAAAATGAGAATAAATATCTGAGGCAGCCCTAGGAGGAGATGTTGGATATTTTGGTTCCCAGTTTTGGCCCTTCCTTAAATGAGAATTTTTTCTTTATAAGGCTGTTTCTGTGTAGATACTGGGCACAGCACTCTGTCAGCACTAAACAGATAAATAATAATCATCCGACAGATTCATGGTTGCACCTGACATACCAAATTTATTTGAGAAAACTTCTACTGCTGGCAAATACTGATTCCGTGTCTGCATGCCAATTATGGGATAACTACCCTCTGTGAAGAAGAGAAAAGCCTATTGTTTTAAGAGGTTTTCAGAAAATTATACACCTGAAAGAGGTCACTTTCCATTACACTTGAACAATTCCAGTGATCTTAAAAAAACCCCGCACATAAAAAGAAAAAAGATCCTACAATTTTCTAAATCGCAAAAAGAATTATTCTCTTTTCTCCTGTTCATTCCACCTGGGTTAGCTGCTGTGGTATTAGTGCTACAAGAGTTGAAGGCTGTAAAATGTAGAGGCAGGTTTCAGTTTTAGGCCAAGCTGTACAGTACTCGCATCGTTTCTTGTTCATGCAGTGTGTGGGGTTTGTCTCAGACACCTGTGATGGTAAAGGTTCCTTGGGCAAGTGAAGATGAAGAGCGGAGGAAAGATAAGCAAAAACTACTAAAGGTTTCTAAATATTGAGACCCCCTCTTTCAGTGACTAAAGTTTGGTGATTAAAGAAGTGTTTAAGGGAGGGGGAAAGCAGGAACTCTGCGTATGTTACAAATACAGATTCTTTTTGCCTATTTAAAGAAATGCACTTGACCTTTTTGTCAGTAGCATTATTGAGGGATTTAATCTTGTCTTTTTGACATAGAATAATATGAAAATAGAAAATCATTATTGGCACATACAGTATTTAACAAAAAATGTAAGCAATGTTTTCCATGAACTTTTTCAGTTAACAGTAGATAATATATCCATTTCCAACACTGATGAAGTAGTATTGGGTATTATTTTTTGCACGGTTTTGGGAGGAAGAAAACCAAGTTTCTTTTCTAGCCAGTGGTAGCATGTAGTACTTCAGTGATGTGGTTCCCTGTAATCATGATATACTGGTTTGTTATGGGTCAGATTCCTTTTGCCCTCTGTGTTATGGCAACTTCCACTGCAGATCAGGTATATAACTTGGCATGTGTGGGATTTATACTCATGGCTTGTATCTTCTCCTATGTGGAAATCGACTGTGTCAATATAAGCATATGTATAGCTGATCCCATACTAGGGATGTTATTCCTCTTTAACTACACCAATACAATTAAAAAATGGTGATGTAGGGAGGAAAAAAAAAAAAGGGGGAGACCAAAAAAAGAGACAAAACCACAAGGGTCTGAAATCCCATTGGAAGTCAATAAAGCTTTAGCACAGGAGTTATTTATATTCTTTTGTAAGTGTTACCCACTTTTTCTGGGTGCAAAGTGCAGATTCTCAGTGGAAGGCTGGCTGAACACAGTGAGTCTTGAGGAGCAGGATGGGAAGAAGATAACAAGGCCACTGGGGAAGGACACAAGGCAATGGAAATTGTCTCAGGCATAGCAGAGTGGCGGGTAAACAGGCATGAAAAAGGAGGTGTGAGAAGGGTAGGTGCAGAGGAGCGGGGGAAGAAATGAGAGGGCTTAGGGGGACAGTAACAGCCGTCAAGCACTTGGGAATGCTGGCTGGGGAGGAGAAGCCTGCCTGCCCTTTGCCGGCAGTGGGGTCTCAGGAATAAGCTTGGTCGTTCTGCTCACACAGTTGTATTTTGCATGATTTTAATCGGCAAGATTTTAGGGTGGCTGGTATCTGCAGTTTCTAAAGCTGTCTTGTCTACCAGTTAACCATATGGCATAGTTTCCATTGCAAATGAAGGCCAACCTAGTGAGTCCTTCTGGGAAGGAGTGTTCAGTTGCACAGTTTGGGTCACAGCACACACTGGGTCCGGGCATCCCTGAACCGAAGGACCCTGGGAGTGGCAGCTTCATCGGCTGTGCAGGACCGGCATGCCTCGGGCTCTGCTGGGCTTACTTCCATCTACATTCAGGTAATATTTTCACACGGAGGAAGGCAGAATGTGGGAGAAGAAAAAATAGAAGTTTGGCAAGATATATATAAATTGGCAAAAATTACCTGCTAGTTTGTGATTGTATTAAAAAAAACCCACTTTGTATATATGCTTTTTTTAATCCTTCATAGCAAAGAATTCAGCCAGGGATTTTATTCTTGCATTAAACCCCCCACCATCATTGAATTCCATTTTACTGTAACTGATGAATTGTTTTAAGGCTGCACAGAGTTTCATGGTCAAAATGGAAATGAGTTGAAGAAAACACAGCATAATTAAGAATTCTGCAATTTTACGTATCAGTTCCCTTATGATAATTGGCCTGTAACATGAAATATTTAAAAACACAATCAAACTCTGTCTGTATACATGAGGATATGTTTGTGTATCTGTATCTGTTAGCACTGCGCGATGTATTAGTTGCTTGCAACTAATTAGTTGCTAGCTACTCAGAGCATCTGTATTTCAGATCCCGTGGGACTCTAAGGAATGTGACCTTATTTTAATGCTTTTCTATGCTTTGAGAATCACTCCTTTGTATCTGCTACTAGGACGTGTTTTGTTGCTTTAATAACAATAATGCTTAGCACTCTTTCTAGATTTAGATCCCAAGGACATCTACAAAAGTAGACAAACATTATCTCTATTATAAAATCGCATCTCCTACTTTAGAGCTGGCCACTTAAAAACAGAGTGGTCTGATTAGTTATTGGGTGATGCTTGTGCAGTGGTTACAATAAACTGTGCTGGAAGTGCCAAAGATGGGACTCTGCCCTGGGTCCCAACTGCACAGCTCCAGTGGCTTCCCTCGACTCCTTTTACTCCTCCGGTAGCTTCTCCCCATGCCACCGATGGGGGTATCTGCCCCAAAGTGAATGGGCTGCTTGAATAAGGGAACACTGTGCTCCATCACAAAACACAATGGGAAAGGAGCTACTTGGAGTACATCCATTTACACACAGTGGTGACTTGCGATAGATTGTGGTATCTGTCCAGACAAGGAGAGAGAAGAGAAATAACAGCTCTACTTCTAAACAACTTGTATTTCTAGGGGTGTCCTACTGCATAGCAATCGTATGAGATACTGGGGTTTTGCTCTGCTTTCCCTAATGCACTTCTGTCTACAAGGCTGAAGAGAAGTTTGAGCTCACTAGAACAGATTTATTTCCACAATAAAGAATTGTGTTGATGTTCTTCAGGCCCAGGGAAGTTTGATTAAAGAGGTTTATTAGACTTTGTCTAGAATTTGGTATAATCATAGAATCATAGAACACCAGGTTGGAAGGGACCTCAAGGATCATCTGGTCCAACCTTTCTAGGCGAGAGCATAGTCTAGACGAGATGGCCCAGCACCCTGTCCAGCTGCATCTTAAAAGTATCCAGCATAGCGGAGATAATAATAATGCTTGGTGTGTAGTTCTTAAATACACTGAAGTTTGGCGAATCAGTACTTTGGTTGTATTTTTATGAGAATGTTGTTTGTGCTTAGTAGATGATGCAAGATTTTTTTTTTTATTCAGCACTAGAGCCACATTAAAACCGGAGCTTGTTCAGTGGCTGTTTTCTCTTTAAAAGGCCATATTATATAGGATGCAACACTCTGGGATCTTGCCACTTGTGTTCATTAAAGATCTCATGGCACTTCTGGCAGAAACTAGGTGGCTGGACTTCATGTCCTGGCTTGCACTCCAGTTTGCACTGGCCAAAGTCCAGTATGAGTAATTATATTCTGCATGCCTTAATTCCCCCAGTAATTTCAATTAGAGGTAGTATTGTTTTTTGTGCCTGATCCTAAAATGTTGCATGGTGTTGCTGTGTGATTGAACTGTTCCAACATTCCATCCCAGAGGTAGGTAAAATGATCTTGGCTTCACACTTTGTAAAGCATTTCCTTGGGATGAATGGGCAAAATAAGCGTAAAAGATTATTACTGTTTATCTGAGACATATTGATGGCAAGGTTTTCTGCTTGTTTGTTAAAAACAGGAGTGTTTGAAACTCAAGACATGACGAAGAAAGCATAATTAGGCTTGTTGCTCAAGGTGTTTTAAAGGTTTTAAACCAAATGAAGATAATGTACCTTAATTGCATTTGCATAATGGACATAGTTGAAATCAGGTCCCTTTTTTTAATGCCTGTGACTTCCTCAGCAACGTATGCGAGAGCCAACTTTCTACCTGTGGCAAAAAGGAAAATTGAAACTAAATCTGGATGGAGTTTAGTATGTGAGCAGAGTTCAAATGAAATGATGTAGTTGTGCTTAGTGCACAGGGAGGCAGCCATCCTTATTCAAAGTGGTCACATGTTCGCATTTGGGATTTACCAAGTCCTTGATCTTTGAGATACTGAATGAGCTCATTCCATCCGACTGCACACTCAAATCAAGCCTGAATTGCAGAAGATAAGACCTGCTGCAGAGTGCATACATGTTTTTTTTCCACCCCACTATGCACCTGGCCCCAAGATGTCACACCTAAGCTGGATTAAAAAAAGCTTTGATGACTAAGAAGCATAAATAATATTACAACAGTCTCCTGGAGTCAGAGGAGTCACTGAACAAGGGCAAATCACATGTATGTTAGTTCCCGAGCGGGGAACTAACCCTGGGGAACTGAGAGTACGTACAAGTTACCTTCATGTGCTGTCCCATATCAGCAGAATTGGCATGCTGCTTTTTAAGCCTACAAACCCAACTCGTTCCTGGAAGTAATGTAGATCCTTGGGGAAAAAAAACAATCTTGCTTGCTCCAGAAATTGTCCTTGGTATCAGATGTCAGTAGCTCCCCCTGAAGCAATCTCAGCAAGGCTGAGACAATCGACAGCCGTGCATGAGCACATTAAAATACCATGGAAAACATTGTTAACTAAATGAAAATTTGTGGGTGCTGGGTGATATTTGGAAAGGAGGAAAAGGTTGCCTTCCTAGGCTGATAGCACAATGATTCCCTTGAACCGGTGGCTTTTGGGGTGAGTAAGAATATTTAAGAGCAGTGTTTTGGGCATCTCTCTTGTACCTCTTTTATAGTTTCAAAAGCTTTGTAAAATGCTCCTGAGCTGCAGTTTCTCAGTTTTAAATAATTCAGGGCTGAAAGCAGTGATCCTTACTGAGGCAAAGCTCTTAATTGAAGTCAGTGTTTTTGCTTGAGCGGGTCAGACTCGACTCTGAAATAAAACCTGGGACACTTGATAGGAAACAAGCTTTATTTAAAAAAAACCAGTTAAAATACTGGTAACTATTCTTTTAATAAACCAACAAATGTCCTGCCAACAAGGGCAAAATCACAAGAGCTCACATAGCACTTGGATGTGTCTCTTCCTTCAAATGTTTAGTGTGTTTTGAAGATGAGCAGAAGGCACAAATGTTGTGCTGGTTCTCATAGACTGTGCTTGCTTGCAGAAAGCAGGTTCCTCGTGCAATAGTATTTAGGTTTTTTCATTCACTGGGGCAGTAGCTTGGCAGAATCCAACCAGCAGTACTGGTGATCTCCCATAATTGTTCACGATAAACAAATTATCTGATGAGTGGAGCCTCTTTCCTATTTGGGTAAAGTCTGTCAACAGGCTGATTTTATTTTTTCTAATTGTGATTGCCATATGAAATGTGTTGGCCATAACCGATCAAACTGCTCTAGCGAGCATCACCTGCTGTGCCCTTGCTCTGCACTGGGGTGGCGTTAGGGTAACTCGCCACTCGGGACCTTTATCCTCCTGTCTGTGGGCTGTGACTCACTGTTTGGTTTTGTGCACAGGATTTTCTCTTTTGGCATTTCACTATTCTCTCGGTGTTTGTAGAGGGTCAGTAGTTCTCTAGTCCCACGATACTGTTTGTCCACCAAGGCTTAAGGGATGAAAGCAGGGAGCTATAAAATGGGGGTGAGTCTTTGGAAACCATATGAATTACATGTTGTAACATGTCAAAATAAGGACTTATGTGAAGAATTCCCTTTTGACAAAATCTCAGCTGCACTCTCAAAATGCAGATGCAGATAGGACGATAACGTGGATGAACTAAATAGAAGTTGATTATCGCAGCGATGTTTCTCACAATTGATCTTAGTTAATAGAAGCCACGCTTCAAAATTTGTGTTGCTGAAATGTGGTATGTACTAGGGGGGACTGTTCCTGCAGAAGACAACTGTGCTTGGGCCAATGGCATTTCTTCTGAACTTTCATGTATATATCCATATGAGATTTAAATTCCATGTTACTTAAATTTGCAACTTTTAGATCCTGTCTTTATTTGTTTGAAGAGGGGTAAAAGCATTTTGGATAAAGGGGGTTTTGGTTTTGTTCCTCCTTTTGGTTTTTGTCTACTCCCTAGAGCCTTTTTTGAGTATGGTCTTTAGTAAATCATATTGTTTGAGTTCTGTAGTTGCACTAGATGTGGTCAAAGCATATTACCCCATGAAAGATTAACATAAAGCATTATCTGTTCTAATGGACAGTTGTGACAACTTTGTTTTCAGAAGTGACTTATGCAGAGGGCACGCTGTGATTTACTGCTTGGTAAGTAATCTGCAATATTGATTCTTAAAATGTCTGGATGTTTCTTAAAGAAAATAATCGTGACTCTAGTTGAGACTACAGCTGTAAAACACAAGATCTGTTCTTGGGTAATTCAGTAGATGCTGAACATGCTCAGGCTCGAGCCCGTAAGTAGAAAATGATATATGATGGTGAATCTATTTCAGAAAGCATCTTTAAAAAAAAAAAAAAAAATTGCTGCATTATTCTTTCAGTTGATAACTATTTCTGGTATATATCTCATTTGCCTGGTTTATGCCATCTGTTTTCTTTCCAAGTTTAGTATAATTATATTAGTTACCCATCAGACTTTAAAAGTTTTAAACACTGCCTTGCAAGTGTGTGAAGAAAGTTGAAGTCATTGTCTTTTGGCTTTGAATTCCACAGCTTCTAAGTACAGTATGTCAAAATAGCTGCTTTAAGAAAATCCACAACTACCACCTTAAAAAGTAAATTGAGTTAATAATGGTATAGATAATAATCTAACTTCTGTATGCTGCAGATGTGAATTGTCAGAGAAGAAAGAAGATAAAGCAGTATATCATCAATAGGACTAGATCTTAGATGATTTTTTTGCTTAATTTGCATAGTAATGAAAGACAATTATACTCTTAGACTTTGTTGTAAGCTCATATGAATCACCTTTAAAACAGTTTCTAGTACATGTATGGAAAGAAAACGTGCATAATTTTACTGATGTTTCAGCTTGGCCATGTCAGCCTGACCTTCAATCACTGTCAATTGTTCCATTCAAACCAATCAATGAGAACATTATTAGTAACAGTAAGTCATCGCTTATGACAAATCAGTGCAATGTGATTAAATTGTCAGTGGAAATATACATGATTGCAGCTGTAGGTGCAAGGAAGTGGCCCAATGGCAGGAATACTTAAATCTGTTCTGTAGACTTAGGCATGTAAGTATTTGCAGAAACAAATGTGTGGAAAGGGTAGTAAACTGAACCCTAGAGCTGAGTAGATGGTTTGTTGAAAAAACTGCTTGTAAAACTTAAATGACGAGAGTAGCAGTAGCAGCCTACGCTCAAAGTGGCGTGTTTAATTTCTACTCCAGATTAAATTCAGGTCTGCTTCATGCCATTAATTGGATGTTCCCACTGCTGTAATGCAATTACTTTCACGGGGTAGTTTGCTCTTCTTGAATCTGTACTCCAGCTTTGAGTGACCTACTGATAGAAACCTCTCAAAACTGTCATCCATCCTAGGAGAAGGACAGAGCCTTTGCCTGAGCTGCAAGGAGGACATGCTGCTGTGCAATGCAGGCTCTTGCTGAAAGGTTTGGGCAGGGTCTGTGTTTCCCAGATAGCTTCTCTGAATTGTCACCAGCCTGAATCCAGCTGGAAAATGGGACTGGAGACGATCCAGCTTGACGGGTGCATCTGCAATGTGCAATGCTGAATGCAGCCTTCCTATTTTTTCTGGCTTCTAGGAGGTGACAGCAACCATAATGATTACTTCCTCTCTTTCCCCAAAGTCTTCTCAGGACCAAGGGGCTACTGCACTTCCAGGTTGCAGAGAGCATGCTGTTTCCTCTGGGCCATGTGTGTCTTGTTGACGCTTTTCAGTGACAAATGAAGTTTCCTTTTAGGACCCTCCATCTTTTCTGTTTAGCTACTACCAAGAGACTTTCTTGTCTCCTCTCCCTGCTGGTCAAGTTAGGTTTTCTGCTTCCTGCGAGAAGCCCGAGTCAATCGAAGGGTAACAGGCTTACTCAAAGCAATCACCAGAAAAAGGGATAAGTTTCTCATCAGCTGACAAAGGAAGACCACTTTTAGCAAGTGCTGCATGCTGCTTACATCCTCCTTAGCTGGAAAAGGGTTGCTGGGAAGAGGAGCCGGGGATCCAGAGGAAAGAGCAAAGGAGAGGAAAGAGCAAAGGAGAGGAAAGAGAAGGGAGAGCTCTTGGCGTTGGTTTTTGTGCACATGTATGGTAGAGAGTAGTAAATGTGGAAAACAGTTGTGTGGGGAGGGGAAAATTATTAAAATGGCTGGAAATTTCATTTAAAACCTTCTTTGGTTTTTTTTGATTGAGCTGTCGTAGGCGGGTCTGGATCCAGTTTAGGATCTATTTTGGTTCCTCCTTGTGAACAAATACTATTTCTGGTGTTTGTCTTGATCAGGATGCATGCCAGCCCTTCTGCTGCTCAGCTTCTCACACTCTGCTGAGCTATGGAGTATTGCTCATCTCTGGGAAGGGTTATGGGTTATACTGAACCCTTTTACACTTGTAAGATGAAGTGCTGGCTGCCTTGGTTGCCGTTTTGTTTAAGAGCTGAAATAATGGAAGGCCCCTTCCTAAAACGTAGTAGTGCACAGCACTGCGGTAGCAGAAGCACGCTGTGCAAAGTGAGGATTTCCAAGGCGTTGATGCACCAAATACAAGAATTACGTCAGTGCGGATCTGGGACTGAGTGGGACTGTGTTTTGGGGACAACCAGATGAAACAGTGACATTAAAAACCAAGGAGCTGTGGTGAGAGAAAAGGCAAGAGCAAATATTTGGGTTACATGCTGGCTGGTAGAAGAGCAATAAGATGGTGTCTTCTGTTTCTATGCCCGTAGAAATAGGGCTTGTAAATAAATAGGATGTGTTAAAGGGACTTTGGAGTTCCTCATGACATCATCTTTCTTGCTGGAATTACGTCTGAGGTGATTTGATTCAAAAGGGATAACATTGCTCTTTGGCACTAGTAAATGACAAGTGCAAGATCCTCACATGTTAACTAATTTGTCGCAGCAGCACCTCATTTCTCATTCCGCAAGGACTGAGATATTTCTGTGACTGTGCTTTACCGTAGTGCCATGGATCCATCTCGAGTTCCTGGGCCCTGGTTCAAGTCTTCTGCCTGTGCTTTTCCAGCCTTAGAAAACAGAACCCCCGGTTACACTGCCAGCTCTCTTTCTTCCAGTAGCGTAGGTATCTAACAGAAATGCAGGCGTCCATCTTTGGACAGTATTGGCTTTATTTTCATGTAAAACTTAATATTAAACTCCACCTCACTCTGCCTAGCTATAAATTTAGTAAAAACTGTTGTCACTCCCACGCTTCCTTAGTATTTATTTGCCCAGTGCTTTATGAGTCGTAAGGAGGAGGTACAAAGTTTTAGTATCATTAACTGTTATTTCTGAGGATGGTGGAAAAGGAAAGTCAACACAAGCATTCAGCTGTGTTGCAAACTACAGTTCATCTCAAAGAAATGACCTTTATATACATTACATATGTTCAAGCTGAATCTTTGCAGTAAATTTTGCCATAGTGAGGAAAACAACTAGATTAGAGATGGCGTTGCACACCAGATCAGATCAAGCCAGGAATTAGTATGCCAAGACTTGATATTAACTTGATAGTTAAAGCACTGGCTGCTTTATTGAATATATTCAGACAGGTTAAGATCAGCCCCAAGCTCCCAAATATCATGCACAGAAAGTAAAAAGTGGTTATTCACAGGCCCTTCTTCACTGCAAGCAGCAGCTTGCGTTGAACAAACTTGATAACCAGTGATGACCTTCTTGTGGCTGCAGCAAGAGGGGAGAGCAAAGTGTCTGGGCCAGAGAGGCGATAGAGTCCGGTGTGTGCAGGGCTGCTCTGGGCAGTCAGGAGATCCAAGCTCTGGCCCTGATGATGCCATTGATTTGCTCTGTTGTTGGATGCAACTTGGCTTCTTGCTGTCCCTGCTTTCCTGGCTATGAGGAATAACCTCTGTAAAGAGCTTTGGAATCTTTACTGACTGTAAGGGATAATTATTGCATAATAACTTCATGACTTATTCCAGTTGTTCCAGCTAATAGATACCCATGTAAGAATTTGAAACAGTATGTCAGTTCTTTTTACTGATAAAAGAAAAACCTTGAGTTTTTCAGTGTCCCTAGCAAACAGTAGCTTAAAACCAGATTGCCAGCTGCCACATGGTTTCCTGGTAGCTGTAACATTACCAAGATCTCAAAGCTGAAAAATCAGTTTAAGAGATAAATATCTTTTTTTTATAAACTTTTTTCAAGGACTGCCTTAGCCCACCTAATGCAGAATATATTAATTAGTAAAATTGTTTTTTAATCTTCCTTTACCTTTTCCTCCTCTACATCTGATTCCCGTCCCCATCATCCGTGTGCGATTGAGAGGAGTTTGCCTGCAGGTGTTGCTTAAGGGCCTCTCTCCAGAAGAGTTACTTTGTCCAAAGTTAGGGCCAACCTTTGCTCCCATGTTCATGCACTCTCACTGTTATCCAGGCTCTGCTCTTGCTTTTTTACAAATGTTGCTTCCTGCCATTACCATTCCTTTTACTACTTGAAACAAAACAAAACCACCTCCCCTCCCCAAAGCCCCAGGTTTCACCAGCAGGTATCTTTCTCTATTCCCTTTTCTTTGCTGTATTTCACTCCAATTACACGGCGAATGTGGTTTCCCTTTGAAGTTCCCTTGCTGCTTGGCTCTGTATTGACAGTCCCCCATCGTTGTGTATCATCAGCAGATCTGACAAGTTCACAGCTGGTTTCTCCACTGTAGTCGCTGCTGATTAGAAACAAAAAGGGGCCTTATTGACCCTTCCCCCTCTACTTACCTGCTTACCTGCTCCTACAGCCTGTATTCTCATAATTTCTTTTGGAGGGGATCTCTTGCACGGTTTTGGTTACTTCACCCCCAAAAACAACTGGGGGAAGAGACATCCTCTCAGTGCTCCCTAGGATTACAGCCCAGCAACCTGATTTTGTGTGCGCACACCCTAACACGCACACCTGTACACCCCATCAGTTGGGTCGGGCAAGAAGATTTCCCCTCAGTTTGACAATTCTTGTAGGACACGTACCCAATCTCCGTCCTCCAGTGGGCTGTTAACTGTAGACCTGGAGGTCCTGAATGAAGTAGATTATGTTGCTGTGTGGTAGAAAGCTAGAGTGAGCAAGGCACCCTGGAGTTGGAGGGGTGAATACGCTCCTTAAATTTGCTTTGGGAAAAATCAGACTGATTACATCTCTGTAGGATCTTTGAGGAAGGTGCTTTGTCCTAGTGGAGGTGCCTGCTTGCACCTTCCTCTGCTTGGCAGATAACATTTAGCACAGGGAACAGAAATGCCTTAATCTCTAAAAAGGCTCCTTCTCTCAGGGTGAGAGAATTTACTAATCTTCTGTATTGTTTGGGTTTTAGTTACTTTGCTGGAAGTGTCCACAAGGGGCCAGTCTACTGATTACTTGGGGATGCAAAGACTTATCCGCGGGGAGCTAGAGTGAGACCCTCCCAACTCTGGTCATACCTACCGTACGGCCTCGCAGCTGTTAGCAGGAAAAGCATCTGCTCCTTGCCTGAGCTACACTGAATAAGACACACTGATGTGAAAGGTCCTCTAAGTTGTTTTTTAAAGCCACCGGTCTCCTATGCCATCTAGTCTTTTCCTTATTGTGTAGCTACTTTGTGGATTTAATTAATATTATGATTATACAGCAGACATGCTTCTAGAGCGTCTGTTGCTGTGGCAGCTAGACACTTTAATTACAGAAATTAAAACACAAATCAAGGACAATACAGAGTTGTTATGATGATAATTACTGGATTTGAATATTTGTAGAAAACTGGCCGCATGAGCCGCTGAGGTTAATGTACAAACACATGCCACTCGGTCTCGTCTGGAGACCTGCGTTCAGGTGGCTGGTTGGGACAGGGAAGGGAGAGCGTGGAGGGCGCCTTTCTGCTGTCACCTTCCTGAAGTGTTTGAGCTGTTGGAAGAATTGATACTTTTAGCCTAGGGGGTGACAAATTTGTTCATCCAGGCTCAAGACCCCAGTCTAGGGCTGTTTTATTCTGTTATTTATTTTAGAATATTTTTTTTTAATCCTAAAGGAAACATTTTCTCATTTCTTATCAAACTGAAAATGCTGGAGGAAGGATTTTTAGTATTTACTTAAAGGAACCTTGAAAATTCATTTAATATTCAAAAATCTGAAATATTAATATAAGAATTTTTCCTTTTTTAGAACATGAGCTGTTTGGTGGGTTGAAACAGTTTCATACGTTTAATACAAATTTGGGAATAGTCTAGTCTATATGCATTTTTGATTTCAGGGCAGGGGGGAGGAAGATTGCTTGAAATAATTAATCTGGCTTTAAAATCACCATATAATTTAGGCCTGCGGATTGAGCCCAGAAAGCTTTCAGAAGGCTTAGGAATACTCGCAAGCCTCAAAACAGGGTTAAAATCTTTGTCTTCAGTTATTTTTATTTTACAAAAAGAAATCTGTAGTTTAAGAATCTTTGTATATTGCTCTTGTCAGCTTGTAAATACCTCCTTTTTTGATACGTGAGCGTATGTCTTCCTTCCACTAGATTTTCTGCTTGTTTGCTTGCCTGTGCACTTACTCTTTAAATAGAAGGAACAGAATATGATCTCCCCTTAATTCTTGGCCCAGAGGTCTGTAACAAATCTGTTGTTATCTGGCAGTTCGTAGCTGTCAGTATGCTCGTGCAGTGGTCACTGGGAAATGTAAATGCTGCTCCTTTGAATGCAAAGGACCCTGATACTTTGGTCGTACACTCCCTGATTTCGCCACCGTTCATCCTCCTACATCACTGCCAAATCCCACTTGTCTCGTGCTGTCACTCTGGCGGGGAACTGAGAGTCATAATCATATTAGAAACATGGCAGGTTAAACTCGGAAAGGAAAACTAAAAAAGGTCTCTCCGTAAGGATTTCTGACTGTTGAAAAACCTCCCCGTCATCTACTGCCAGCATTGCTAGACATCAGGGGATTGTCACCTGTGGTGCAGTGAAGGAAAACTTTTCTTTTTTGAAAGAATAGACCACCATATTCTTCCCTAACTAGGCAGAAATAAGGGCCTACCAGCAGGAGCTAACTATAAAGCTACAAAGAGTAACAAATAAACCAAACAGAAGCAATAGAGTATATGTGGTCATTCGCTACTCGTCTCCCTGGAGAGCTGTAGAGATGCGGTGTATGAAGATGGAAACAGCAGCATGTGCACAGTCTTCCATTTCCTGTCACCCTCTCTTGATCTAAAGTAACACTCCCTCCTAAACTCACTCTTGATTCGAGAGAAAGCTCAAATGAAGCACAGAAACTGTTTCCCAACCATATTCCCTTCCTCTGCGTATTTCCCATATGTGGAGGAAGGAAGCCAGGTCTCTAATTATTGATCTCATGTTTGTCCCCATGGATCCTCTCGGGGAAACAAGCTGTGTCCTGTGGAGAATTTCCCTCCGTATTTTCAGCAGGAGTGGGTTTTCACTTGCAAGTGAAGGAAGACTTGAAGGGACACAACTGAATTTTGATACTGTGGTCTGTCCAGGGGAGTGGGTACCTGCCTACTTAGAGCAGGTGAAACAAGAGCTCTTCAGGCCATGCAATGCAACTTTATTTTGTACGGGTTATTTCATTTTCGAGTATCTCCAACTACACTGTAGAATTACGCAGCAGAAAGTATGTGGTCTAAATTAGAGCAGAGTACAGGCATGGAGTGGTGCATAAATTAAAATCATAAATAACTGAAAGAAGAAGAGCTTGCAAGGTAGGGTCAAAGAGAAAACCCATGTTTTCATATTAGGTTTCGTAAAAGATGGTATCGCTAAGCCAAAGAGATAAAGGGTCATTCGACTGTATGGCAGAACCTAGAAGGAAACGTTGTCTTATGGGTGGAAGAATGGTGGGAAGCATCATCTGTTTCCCTTGTCTCCTTGTTGATGGGGAGTTGACAAAGGTAGAGAAAGAGACAGCTGAGAGTTTTCCAAAATGTTAAAAGACATTCAGTCCTGTGGCTTGGGCTCGTGCTAATGATCAAGTTACCTCTTGTCAGCTGAGCAGAAGTGTCTTTGTGCAGGCTTTTAGCCTGCAACGAGACCAAAATAATTTGGCTTAGTTTCGATTTGTAGTGAAAAAAGTTTACTGTGCTTCTCGGTATCTCAGTGCACGGCTAGTGACTGGTTTATATGTGCACAGGGGACTCAGTTCATGCTCATTTTCATTGAGAAGTGAACTACCAAGTTTTCAAATCTCATAGTCCAGGATAATGGGATGAAGAGGGTTGTATGGTTTCTTTTTAGAAGGGAGATAGTTTGGAACCAGATGATGTTAAAACCAGAGGGATGCTGTGGAACAGCCTGATGACTGCGGTGAGGCTGGACTTCTTGGTGAATAGATCGACTACAGGAACATCAGTGCGGTAGACCGTGGGAAGACCCTGGAACGGTAAATTGAAATACCAGAGTCAAAACAAGGAGTACAGAGGAAGGATTCGGCGCATGTGCTGTCGAAGTAATTGCATGCAGGGCTTTCCAAAATAACGTCCCAGAAGTAACTTTTTTTATTCCTTGTTTGAGTTTTCCACAGCATACTGTCTTCTATATTGACTGCATTGAGCTGTTGGCATCCCAGCATCCTTGTCTCTGGGACTTTTGGAGTACACCAATGTTTTCTATTTGCTGAGAGGACATACAGGAGCTGGTAATAAACAGCTCCCAAAGGACCGTTCCTTAGATTGTCCATGCAGTGTCTTAGTTTCTAAGTGTGATGGATCACTAATCATACTGGTGGCATTAAACCAATTAATAATAGAAAAACCAATAAAACGTTGCATTCCCCTGAACTTAATAGAGGCTTTATCGAATACTTTAGTAGCGCTGGGATTTCATCCTTATTGTTTTAAACATTTAAAACATCTGAATTGCAGTTTAAAATTGTGTTAGTTAAACGCTTAACTAATCCAGATATTTAAGATCAGCAGGTGTATGTGTGTACATGCACACACTGTGTTCCTGTGGATGCACACTGTGTATGTAAATGCCTATAGTTACACAACATGTATATTATGTGTGTATCCACATCTGCCTACAATAGATCCTTTGTTACCGCTCCAGCCTTATTTGTCAGACACCATTGGACAACTTAATTCAGAGCATTAACAGTAGTTTCTTTTCATTAACAGTCTTGTTAATTTGGCAGGCAATATTCATTAGAGTACAGTGTAAAAACAACAGTATTGCATCTCAAGTGTTAGAGAAGTTTTGATGTTTTCAGATCCCCAACTCAGTCTTAACCTGTCGATACTCCTGTGCCACTGGGCGTTGAATGTCTACAGCTGGATCTACCCCTTCATTCTTCCTTTACAGACAGTTTTAAGAGGGAACCCCACCTGCCATCCCCATGAGCTGCTATAATGCCTCTTCGTGCTACTTTTCTCTTGTATCCTGGCATACATAAAATCAGTGAATTCTGAACCTTATTTGACTTCAAGATTTTTTGCGTTAAGAAAGGCCAGACTGACATTTGCTACTAAGGCTGGACTCCAGAAAATCAGTTCTGCCACTACTGAAGTGGAGTGCCCATGTCCATTGTGTGTATATGGGGAGAAGGAAGGTAAATCTTGTAGTCCAGATGTACATCCTGCTTTAGCTGACATCTGCGATCTAACAGACACGGCATATGCCTCTATTTCATTCAGATCCCCTCAGCCCTTTAACAGTGTGAGTCCTAATTTCGCCAGAAGTATGTCATTTCTTCAGTGTTTTGGGGGTTTGAATCTAGGACAAGAGTATCAGCAGAGAGCAGCAGGTACAAATATTCAGCCTGTATATCTTATCAGATATTCAAGAATGCAGTAAGAAATGTCAGAGAGAGCTTTCTGCGAAATATTTAATTAACAGCAACAGCTACAGAAATGAAAAACAACATCCAGGCAATTACAGCGTTCAATAAAGCAGCTCTCAGAGGATGGAGCAGCAACGGATTAGTGACTGACTGGCATTTAAATATGTTATCAACCAGTTAGGGAGACCAGAGTAAATTTGATCCCCTGGGGATCAAGCTAGTAGAAGTATTATAACTATATTATTGTTTCTCAGGGCAATCAATTGAATTATGTGGTGCAGTAGTCTAGGACATTTGGCTGTTATTCCAGCAGCTGGTTACGTGATTTGTTTCACTGGACATTAATACTATGTACTGGGCAAGATACTTCTGTCAGTTTGCAAACAGCGTTTTCTTGTTTAAAATCAACAATGTATACATTCCACTTTTGGCTTTTAAATGCAGAGTGTGGTGGAAACTCTGTAATTTATAAAAGTGGTGGAATATGCTCATCTTTGGACGTTAAAATAGGAAACAATAAAGAATGTTATCTTTACCTCCAGGGCCAAATATATGCTGACAAGGCGTAATTAGTCTACCGCTTGTAATGCCTTCTTTTCTCATCATCATGCAAAAGTGTGGATAGTTTCACTGATTGGGGATTTTTGCTGTTACAGATTTTACATTTAAAAAAATGGAAGCCCTAGAATAAATAACTGTGCTTTTAGTATGATGAATGAGATAAAATTACATGAACTGCAGCCATACATCATTGCAAATAAATGCATTCCTTTTACACATATATACAATCTTGACAACGCAAAAACCCCATTTCGTGATGAAGCTGTACAGGAAAGGCACACTCCAGTGTACACAGATACATGCGTAGCTGAAATTGTAATTGCATCTGGTGGTTGAGTCCATTGCTTCTCTCTTGGTAGAGTACAGGGATGCAAAGGAACTTCTAGGGAGTTGGCAATTTGCAAAGTTGGACCTAATAAATAGGGTTTGTATTGATTTATGTTAGATGCTGACCAATCTGGCAAGTAAATTAAAATGAATCAGTGTCCTTTCAGTAAATAACTGGTCCAAACCCCACAGTGTATGAGCCAAAGGATAGCAAGCCAAAATGATTCAGTAAGGGATCTACATTACTTTGATATTGTTCATTCTTTCTTTATAGCAGCAAGGTTGCCTAGGATAGCCTGTTGAGCCAGTAGTGTAACAGGCTCTTTCTCATAAGGAGACGCAGAGCAGCGGAGAACAGCTTGTTATTTTTTTTCCCCATTGCATTTATATAGATTCATTTTCCTCCATGGCCCCTTTCTTCTCAGTTCCTCTTCCAAAGGTGAGAGCAACCTTTGCTCTGAGGACACTGGGAGCCAATATAATGGCCCAAGACAGAGCAGTTACCAAAAGGGACACCACTGTGAATGATTTCTTTCACTGTAAGTCCATGTTATTGATGGTTGGAAGTTAGGAAGAGCCCTGGATAAGTCAACCTGTTGAAAAGCAGGTTTTCTATGCCAGACACCTAGGGCGTCTAGGAGTCCCCTGTAATAGCTAAACAATTTTCCATTGCATGTTTAACTTTAGAAGAAAAGACTGCCATTAAAACACACAGGAGGCTAAATAAATTCAATACAATTTAAAAATATTTATCTAAAGACTGTGAACCCCAGAACAATATAGTCAACAAAATAATACCTCAATATGAACACATTTATGTTCGTGAACGGTCACAAAGACAATTACAGGCAAGCATGTCATGATAGTAAAGCCCACTGTGCTGGTTTTGGCCGGGATAGGGTTAATTTTCTTCATAGTATCTAGTGTGGGGGGGTACGTTTTGGATTTGAGCTAAAACCAGTGTTGATAATGTGGAGATGTTTTAGTTGTTGCTAAGTAGTGCTTACGCTAGTCAAGGACTTTTTCAGCGTCCCANAATTCCCCCATCCCACCGGGGGGGAGTGTGGTTCTTAGTTGCCGGCTGGGGTTAAACCACAACACTCACCTTGAATGATGGCTTGTATAAATCAACAAGTGTCCCAGATGCAATGCTGGTTACATCCAAAGCAGGTAAAATGGGCATGATGGTCTGATCCAACTAGCAGGAGAGTAACTAAAGCAGGGTCCTGTTGCTCACTGCTGACCAGCTCGTCGTGAAGAAGGGAGGGGTATTGTGTGTTGCTTTATCTTGCAGATGCCAACATATAAAATACATTACTGAGTAAGAAGTCCTTCACTAAAAATGGACTATGTGCTATATTTTGTAGCTGAGAAATGGCTAATCAAGAAAAAAATGGGACCAGATGCCCTGAGATGTTGCTGCTGGAATGAAATTCTGATGAGATAAAGTGCAGACTGAAGAAAATGCGTGTTTCGTCTCTGTTCCCATTGCACTAATCACTGAGATGTTTTGAGAGCTCCCGAGCACCCCTCAGCAGTCTCTGATAATTCCACATCGCAGCAAAGAGAGGGGGGCAGTGGTCGGGCAGGTGAGAAGCTCATAGAAAAGCTGTTTGTACGCTGCTCAATCTGCACAGTCCTGATTAAAAGGGGCAGCGTGGATCCACTCTGGTGTCTTACAAGCACACCTTGGAGAAAATTTGTTGAAGTGGAACCTATTCTCACTGTGAAAATTATGAAGTGCCCCTCTAAAGTTAAATGTTAAGGATCCAGTTGCTTGAAGCTCACATGGTTTTCCCCGTTGCCCCTGTAACGGAGGGAATTGAGGGAAGTAGAACGCGAGAAAGAAAGATGTTCTGAATAAGAGAAGCCTGAAGTTAATTAATGCTCAGAAAGTGGTTTGAAGATGAAAAGCACTACTGCTAAGTGTTATTAATCGTGGAGTAACCCTGCTGTTAATTATAAATAACAATAATGTTACGGAGCACGCTACATGCAAAGATCTCAAAATCCTTTTGAAATATGAATCACTGATTTATTCTGATATTCTAAATGGGAAGAATGAGGCGTGGAGGGATGTAACAACTTGTTCGAGTAAAGCACTAAATACAGAAGTAGAGGAGTCCAAGACTGCAGTCCAGATCTCAGACTTGCATTTTACAGGTTTAACTCCTGCAGGCTGTTCCCCGGCTCTGCAAACACTGTGCAGCAGAGTCCAACCTCTGACTTCTCTTGAGTTACACAGGAGTTTCTAATTGTACAGGGTATTACTGATGAACTGAGAAGATGTGTACCTATACCTCTGATTTGTCTTCTATAATGTTAGGCAGTGCAAGGAATCCTTGCAAGGAGTCTGAAGCTGTATAAAATGGACAAAGCAATCCAGCTCCGATGCAGTAATTCTGCTGAAAGCATCCCTGGGATTCCAGTCTTGCTGTGCATATAAAAATAAAAACATTCAGTATTGTGCCTCCTTTCCACTGCTTTGTTTTCAGCATGGAGTGATGCTAGGCTGATCTCTCAAACAGAGGTTTCCTAACTCAAAGCCTCTTTTTCAATTCAATTCAATGGAATTTCCCAATTCAAACCCTAGAATTCTCAAAAATGAAGTCTGCAGGATAAAGGGACTCAATCGGGGCTGAGCGAACAGTGATTGAATTAAAATCAGAGGTGCTAATCATGCCCAAGGACCCTCTTAGTTTTAGGAAATGAGAACGTGAAAGTAAAATAAAAAGAACCAGCTCCTGCCATAAAAAGAGCATCTCATCTAGGTCTTGCACTTTCTCGTTTCTTGTGGCTAATAGACGTTTGCTGCCGTATTAGTTTGGCTCTCAGTTTCATCAGTCCCTTTTTAAATGAGATTTTTAGTTCTCAAACTAATCTTTTCCTGTGAAGGAGGGTTCATTTGTACGCTGTTATTGTCATTAACAGTGTAATCTTCAGTCTTAATGTTAGTGTGTCTATTTTGTGCTTCCTTAGGGTAGCTGTGAAGTACTTCTCCACTAACCCATGAGTGCCTCTGTTTTCACATTTTACTGAGGACTATTGTGTATTGTGATCATCTGCTAATAGAGGAGATTAGCTGAATCACAGCAGACTCCCAAGCAAGAGATATGACACTTTTTTTTTTTTCTTTTTCCTCTTCAGCTGATGTTATAAGCTTGTGTTTTTATACTGGGAATAATCTCGTGTTGTTCTTTTATTATTGCTGTTTCTGCTCTAAGATTTCTAACTGCAGAGTCCTAAAGCGCTTCCTTGTTTCATCTTCATGGCCATTCAGTGTGTTTAATGGGCTTACAAGCAAGTCGAGACTTCCATCTTCCTTGAATTGAGCTTTTGTTGGAGTCAATCTGCTTGCACAACTGGGATCACAGGTGTACGCAACCTTTCAAGCAGTGGTTTCTTGTACTCCAGACCAAATTTGCCCAGATGTTATTTCGAGAGCAATCAGAATTATTAACGTATACTTCAGCAAAATGTTGACAGAATACAAAGCATAAACCACCTTGTGCTGAAATTCCAAACCCAATTAAATGGGCTAATTCACCTACTGCTTAATTGGCTGGAAGCCATATGAGTAATTACGCCACTGACATCTTCCAAAATTATATTCTTAATTGTTACATTTATTTGCATCACAATGAAATAACCACATCTCAGTTTAGCACAGCTCAGCTCCTCTTATAGCAACAGCCTCACCAGTGTAAGGGAAGAAGCAGTTTTACATTTCACAGGGTTGCCTTCATGAAAACGTCAATTGGCAAGGTAGCAAAGCAAGGCCGCTGGGGAGACGGGGCAGGAAAACGCAAAGTTGGGCTGTTTATTCTTGAACATATGTCGCTTGTTATTGTAGTACGTGGTGGCCTTTATTGTAGCACAGTGTGGAGGACTCCTTTCTTTTCTTTTTTTCCCCTCTCTGTTATTGTTCACTAAAATGTATGAATGTAGCAGGGCAATGCTATATTGGTTGTGCTTGCAAACTGCAATATAATATCACACTCCAGAGATGCAGTGTTTCTATTTGCTATCATAAATTTATTTCGTATTTTCTTTCCTTCATAAAATACACCCCTACTTCTTTATACAAATAATGTCATTCCAAGGAAAATGTATGCAGAACCACTTTACAGAAAACCTCTATAAGCACTGTTTGGTCTTGCTGTGTAGCTCTACTCTCTAATTGCTTTGAATTTACTTTATTGCAAGGCTGGGGATTGCTTTGAAGTGATTATGAAAGAATAAGCAGGCTTCTGCAAAGGGAATTTAGGAAAGAAAAAGCTTTTAAGAAATCCTATTTTGAAGTTCCAGTTCCAGAGGGTCCCTGGTTACTGAAATGTAATGCCAATGCATTCCCTTCCCTTCGTTCTCTTTAACGGTGCACGCTTCTTCATTAATAAGTCTTACACTGGCATGAAAATTGTTTCTTGAGATCATTTTCCAGCCATGTCATTTTGTTGTAGGGGGCCGCAATATTACTGTATTTATTGGCTTTTTGAAAGTCCTTGGTACACATTCAGGAATATTTTCATCCATCTCACAAGAGCTTTACCCAATTCTAACCCTGTTCCAAAATAAAATAGACACATGATGGGTTTGCTGGCTGCATGATATCTTCTTTCTGAAGTACACGAGTTAGGTACAAAGTTAATTTGAGTGTCTGTTTGACCAAAATAAATTGAATACAAGGACTTAGATGGACAGGTTAATGTTATTTAAAAAAAAAAAAAGGAATAATAAAAAAAGGAAGATTTGGACTCAAGTTTTTTTATATTTATGAGCAGTAAGGAGACCTAGGTAGATGCTGCTAAGTCTGACAACTTTCTATGAAAGAAAAGGGTGGGGTTGTATTTTTCAATGTATAATCAGTTAGAGATTTCTGTAAAAACCAAAACGCAGATCCAGCCATCTTTCTATCTGTCCCAGCATGAACATTAGAGGATGACGAAGAAGGAACGGAAATCAGACTCATGTTGTTCTCTTCAGGCCTTAGGAACAGTGTGATTCCCAGACAGCGTTCCCTTTTAGAAACTCTCTGCATTCATTTATGAATTGTTTATTTATCAACAAACTCAGAATTTCCACCCATGCATAGAAGACATGTTGGTTTTCTGACGCAAAGCTAATAACGTCTGCTCTTAATTAAACATTAATAGTAACAAATGGCTGCCTATCAGGTTTTTATCCCCTGTCAATCTGTGCGGTATCTGAACATCTTCTGGAAGGCAGATTTCTCACCCTGCCTCACTTAGGCTGCCCTGAACCCAGTGCTCACAAAAGCATCGCCCTTACAGGCATGCTCAGGGCTGTCCATTTCAGGCGTGTCACCCACATTAATTACAGGAACGAGGCGAAAGAGAGGTAAGCCCACTGCCTCGTGATGCCTCGTGCGGAACTCATGCGAGGGTGTACTCAGGGGTGCGCTTGGATAGAACTGATTTGATACTAATTTGGGTCTCCTGTGTTACAGTGACCCCAAATTAATAACACTCAGATTTAGATCCTTTTTTTTTTAATTGTCTTTAAAATGGATGTTTGGGAAACATGTATCAGGAAAAAAACAGGTCTGCTAATAAAACGAAAATTAGCAGGTATCACTGACAGTCCCACAGCAGATAAATAAAGAGAATAAAGCTGCTGGCATAGAAGGGAGTACAAATTTTTGTAGTACATTAGTTAAGCGTTAAATTCGTGATAAGTCATAGTTTCTCTGGTAAATATGTGTTCCTATTCAGACAGACTATGGAAAAGTTTAAATGTAAGTGGTTTATAAGCCGGTCAGCAGCTCCTGCCATGGTGGGGGAAATTCGGCTTCTCCAGCTCTGTTTGTGCTGTGGGCTCTCCTTGACTGGTTTGGTATCAATTTTTTTCCTGCACAAAGACCAGACACCTTTTCCCCTTCTCATTTACAGTCTGTCTCCACAGAAGTCAATCAAATGCTCTTACCTGTAACTCAGGCTTGCTAACTTCAAAAGCACCAGTTCAAAGAACTCTGGTTTATTTGCCGTTTTTGCAGCAGTTACAGCCTAAATAATTAGCTAATGCCTTTTAAATATGTGTTTTAAAGATTATGGTTTAAATCCCCAAACTGTGTCATCATTTGGAAACAAGTCTCCTTAAAATTGCAGAGCAAGCATAAATTACAGAAAAGCTCCAGATGGTCCAGTAGTTTGCTGTTTATTTACAGTAAACCGGATCCTTCCCCTCAGCCTTTTCTCTCAGGAAATACAGTCAGTTAGCAGAAGGCGAGGGGCTTTCTGTGAGCTCTGTAAGGTATCTGAGTCCTTTTACCAACCTGCAAGTGAAAAAGCCACCTTGGCTGGTTCTGGTGCCATCAATCAGATAGGAAAGTCCGACGTACATTGAGCTCTTGCCCGTGCAGGTGCCCTGGGCAGCGTTACCATCCCACACAGCCGACAACATCTGTGTCACATCATCCTGAGCCAAGGGAAGAGCTGCCGGTGGGGGTCTGTTGGTAAGACACCTCTGAATTTTGTATTATCTTTTTTTTTTTGCCCTGGACTGTTCGTTTTGAGGATCTTGACAACAGCGTTTTATTATTTTATGATCTATGACTTTGAAAGTAGGACTACAGAATAGCTTTGACTGAAATATTTGGGATATTTGCAACTCTCACATCTCTAGCGTGGCTCAGCTCTGCTTTCTAATCTTTCCCAAATAGTCACAGTTTTCACGGATCACAGATGTTGCCCTAAATCAGAAGAAAGCCCTGTTGTCCATCTATGCCAAGATCTATAGAGAACATCTTTTTGGGTCTCCCGGTACATTTTTTGTCAACTGTGTTTTTCTTGTATGCTTGTTTGTGCTCCAGCTGGGCCTTCTGTGCCTTGTACAGAGAAGCAAACCCTGCCAGCACATTACATTATTTATAAGGCAGAGATGCTATCAGATCTCACTCAGGTTGGAAGAGACTCCACTTTCAAATAATTATAGAATTTACATTTATGTAGTGCCTCTCAGGGAGACCTTGAAGCGCTGTGTCGAGTGTCAATATGAATCTAGGATTGTTAATTTACTGCTGAAGAGAAATAAAATCAGTCAGAGGGGGATAGGGGAGCAAATACCCCATTGGTGGCCGGCTGCCAGAGGTTGTGAGGAGATTTTAGATGGAAGATACAACTATCTAAATTGGAACTTAAGTAAGAGAGCAGGCCTGAAGCAATCTGTAGAAAGAGCACTGGACTCATACATGACTAGTGGGGACAGAATCCCGGTTTTATTTTTCATCTGAAAGAGTTATTAATGGCTGCGTAGCTCCTTATGCAAAGCAAACTGGGACTTCAAGTCTGGTCTACAAGACAGGGATGAGCAGTTCATCTGGTTTTGACAGAAAGGAGGGCTTAACATGGCGTGGGGCAAATTTGGGGGTACACCTGCGAATTAATCACAGCCGCTCACATCTGGGCTGTTTCACATCCCATCTATTAATGTCGTTTGCCAGTTTTAGCCACGGTTTGGCATGTTTCTGGCTTCTCAGCAGGGACAGGCACAAGCTGCAGTTTCCTCCAAAGTTCATTTTATCGGGATGTTTGTAGCATATGCCTGTCTCTATGAATGTGTTTGTTGGAAGGAGGGTGTTCTGGAAGGATGCGAAAGATCCGTATTTTAAGCGTAAAGCCTAGTGAAGAACTTATTTTAGTGCATTTGCAAGTGGAAGAAGAGCTGTACTTGTTTTTGCGTTGGCACAATGCGACATATTAGTTAAGCAGTTTGGAAAAGTAGATTAACTTAGTGGAGAGGTCCCAAGCGACACCCTTTTTTCTTTTTATTTGGAAAATCAATTTTATACAGGAAGCTTTAAAAGAAAAAAAAGGGGGGGTGGGGAAAGGCCCAGCAATGCCTGGAGTGGGATGTCAAGACAAGAGCTGGTAGGGCCCAGGATCTCATCTGAGATAAACTGGATTCCTGTTGTAAAGGCTATTTCACTGCTCTGCTCCTGTGTTGCCATTCTCATGGGAATATCTAAGCAGGGGTGTCTTCACCTGATGTGATCAAGATACATTTGGTTACTACTTTTTGAAGACTCATATGCTGTGGCTGATATAAAACGTCCTGATTTAAGCTTATGAGGGACCTTTGTGATTGGTGCAGGACAGAAAAAATATGGGGGACAGTTCAAGGAAATAACAGTCTGGGAGCTTCAGGCTGAGAAGGTGCAATTTTGAAAGCTGGCTAAATGAGCTATGATACTTTTGTTGATAATTTCTGATCAGATTTAAAACTAGTGGCTTTTTGAAGCATATAGAACTCCCAAACTCTGAAAATTAATATTGTACTGATGGACCTGCTTGAACAAACATAATAAAAAATGTGCTCTCTGTCACGGCAAGCTGAAAAAGCAGATGGCAGTCGGAAGCTGAGCAGCATACAGAAGTTTGAAATTTTAAATTAAATCAATTTGAAGCTTGCTTTGTGCCTAAGGCAAGCTTTCCCCTCAGATGAAGGAGAGTGGCTAGCTGAACTCTTTTACATGGGCTCTGGTTTTGAAAAGGCTGCTGAAAGATTTGAAATCCTCTACGATCTACACCATTGTATTAGTCTGGGCTAACAGTGGAGCAGAAATATGAAATTCGGGTTGGTCCAGAAGAGGAAGCCTTTCCAAAAATGTAAACTCCTGTAATGAGATGGGTACAGAAGAGGGGCTTCTGCTTTTACACAGCGTGCCATAAATATTCAGATTATGTCATATGCTTCCTGCGCTCTGAAGAGATGTAAAAAAATAACCGAAGAAAGAAAGAATCCTGAAGCAGACATACACACCGTGTTGTGCTACAATAAATCAACTTGTGCCTTGATTTAAACGTCATGAACTGTCTTGACTTTCCTGTAAGCTCACAGGAGATCATGGAGTAAAGCAGGGAAGCTGCTCCCTGGGCAAAATTTTGTTCTCTGTGTCTGAGGGTTCATTAGTAAGATGGGATAGGCTGGACCCTGAGGTCCTTATTTTTACTTACTCAATGCTCTCCCAGATTTTAATGAGATCTTTACCTGAATAAAACCTACATTTTATCCCAGGCCAGTAAGATTGCTGTCTTGTGCAGAATCGTAAGCCTTTTTCTGCTGTCTCCTAGCTTTTTGATAATTGTGCCTTCTTTGTAGTTAGCCAGCTTTGTGTAGGGACCTTTGGAGCAGGTCTCGGACTTCTGCTTCTTGGCCACTGACTGCTACATTAATTCAGTGGTAAAAAGTTATTTTATTTCTGCTGGTTTGTTTTTTGGCCTCTCCTTTTTGGAAATCATCCCGTCAAATTACAGCTGTACTTATCTGTTGCCTTGAGCTCTACAAACCTGCTACTGATAGTTAGTGTGATTCCTACCCCGATCAGCAGTGCTAAAATCACAGTCCCAGAGATTTTGTTAGCTCCTGAACTCTTGGACCTGCTCTGTGGTGGGTGTGCAGCTGGTTTTGAGAGGACACATAGATGCATAGAAGGGAAATATTCTTTTTAGCAAAGCACAAGAGTCAAGAGACATTAAAAAAAAATGAGTTTAATGACTTTTAATTTTGCAGAAAGAAAAAAATAATATCAGGATTCTCAAAAGATGGCTGAATTCTCAGCCAGCCTTTTAAATAAATGAGTCAGTCTGTTCCTTGCTGCTTCTTTAGGGATGCTGGTCTGCTGCTCATCCATTTGGTCGGGATGAGTGGTTTGTGCTGCAATAAGCATTCACCTGGAATCCACTGTCAGTATAAACTATACCTTTATCCAGGAAAGTAGATGTTGAAGTCACTAGAAATGTGGCAAACTCAATTGTATTGAAATACCAGCTGTAATTACTGCAATTCTCCTGAACAGAAGTGTAGGGGAAAAAAATTTCTGCCCAAACCTACTGCTCCACCATGCTCTGTGGGACAGACCAGAGTGTAAAAGGAGTGTGGCTATGGGATGAGGAGAAGCATGGGCTGTGCAAAGGAAGGACCGCATGTGGTTCCCCTATCAAGCACGCAGGTTAGACAAGTTGCTGCTTTGCTTATTGATTACAGGAGCCTGTGGCATTGTTTTAACTGCAGGTTGAGCCAGGGCAGATCAGCGGCATTGTGTCACTGAATGCATTCGCTGCACAGCGCTTAGAAAGGCGGACATGTGGGTTACAGGCTTAATCTGATTTTTCCCCGCATTTTTCCTCTCTGTTATCAAACACATCAGCTTTTGCAACAAGTTTTTACATGGACAGCCTGAACCGCTGGAGCTTGCAGCTCTGCCTGTGCAGTTGTGTTGTTCCCCGCTGCACAGCAGTGGAGAGGAGTTGCGAGCTTCTGCTCCTGGCACTGTGCTTGTGCTGGTAAGGGGGTAATTTCTGAATCCTGGCAGACTTGGTGGGCGTGAGTGGTTGCACGCTGCGTGTGCAGTGTTGGTCTCCAGGAGGCTGCAGCGGGACCGCACCAGTGACCTTCATGGCTGTGCACAGCGTGTGTTTCCCGGCAGTCACACACAGTTGCCTTCTTCGGTGTTGTCTTTGGTGGTACGCTGATTTACGCCGAAAGGCTTGCTACAGATGATAGGTCCCCGCTGCTATTAACATTTTTCTAGTGCTTAACCACTCATTCTTCTTTCTGATACGCAGTTTCTTTTGCGTCCTGCAGGTCGGAGTGCACAATACAAAGAGCAGTGGACCTATTGCTCAGTGTCGCTGGCATATTCAATACATGCTTCCCTGACCACTGATTATTATCCTTGCTAATGCCCAGGGCTCCACTGTAGTGAAGCACTTGGCATCACTGCCAGCCGCACTAGCTACCAGCCAGCTGGCAAAGGACAGGGGAAGGGAACTGAGAAAGGGAGAGAGACCACACTAGAAAAAAATGGTATTTTAAACCCACGTACATTATTTTGGACAGTACAGCTCCAGAGAGATCAGTGTGGCTTTTTTGGTAATAATAAATAAATAGAGCTCATGGACAAAACAGAAACTTTGTCTTCATCAATAGATTTCAGTGGCTCCATCTGGCTTTAATGATCTTACTCTTTTTGAGGACTTTCTATAGAAATGACAATTAAAAATGGGCAGGGGAAGAAAATTGTCCTCTTGCTACTTTTCTTCTACTCTCTAGCTCACTCTCAATCTGCTTTGCAGTTGGAAGAGCTGCTGCATGCTGATGAGTGTAATAGGCCCAATACAGCTGTGTGGTACCCCGAGCTCTTGGAGGCTGGGAAGGCCACAGCCCGGGGATCAGCTGCTCTTTTGGGAATTTCTTCTGCTGTACCAGCTTTTTGGCCAATTTCAACATATTTTCTTTCTGTAGTCATAGACAATTTTAAAAAAATCTTCCTGCCTGGAAACTATGGAGGGAAGAGGCTGGACACAGTAGCCCTGATGTTTCCAGTGTTGTACATCCAGATTAGGGTTTGGACCCAGAGGCATGTCCTGAGCTATTGGGATTTGCTCTTCTTGCATGGATCTTTGTAAGCCTAAAGCCTGAGCGTGAAGCAAATATATGGGATGCAGAGTTCAAATATTCACCAAAAAACGTATGTAAAGTCAAAGACTCCTGGAGCCAGTGTTCTGGGTCTGCCTTCCAGTATGTGCTGGGAAGTTTATAAGGAGATACCAGGGGTATCCTCTCAGATACCACTTTCCAGATACATAGACATGGACTTTTCTTGGCTTCTCTCCTTTTCTCAGCTTCTCTCCTTTTCTCTGATAGGCAGCCACCACCAGGTCCCAGTCCAGCTGGGAGGCCACTGATGTAGTCTAGCAGAGCGGTACATGGGTATCGATTGTGTGTGTACAGTCTGATTTCAGCGAGAGGGAGACCAGCTGGCGTAAGATTACCCCTTGACTCCAGTGGAGCTATTTATCTCACCTCAGCTGAAGATCTATACATGTAATAGTGGCTCTGGCTTCTCCAAAGGCTCTTACACACATCTTGGATTTAGGTCTGTCTGCAGATCTTTGATTTAGGCATCTCTTGAATATGAAGAATCAGAAATTAGCGCTGTCATTAAGTTGGATGTTACGTTGCCACTGCTACTGGGCATTTGTGTGATGAATTAACCTGGCTAACGTAGCATCGGGTGCAGGCCCCTCTGCAATGCTGTTACAGGCTTTATAGGTATAAACATGCTTATAAATGTAGCAGCCTAACTGCATAAATCTTCAGATGTGTTTGCTTCTGGCTACCCTTGGATATCCAGATTTAATTATCTTCAGATAATTAAAAATAATATATCAATACACTGCAATATGAATAAAAAGGACAAGGGTTTGGGAAGCCTCAAACGCCTCTATTGTGTCTTGATAGATGCACGTGCTATGCGCTTTCGTGTGTGTGCCAAGCGAGCTCTGCGTACCCGGGCAATGATGTATCAAGTTTCCCATGTAACAACTCCCCTGCCCCAAAAATGGTAGCTATTTCTTCTTTCTTTTGTGTGTCAGAAATATGTGATTTTGTTGTCAGCACATTTTTTGTAATGAAAAGCAAATGGTATCCAATATGTCCTGGAGAAAACGTGCAAACAACAGCAAAATTATATGTTGTTAAAAAAAAGATATGTAACTTGTTTGCTGTCAATACAGCTCTTAATGACAGAGTGCAAGGAAAATGTACCCAGTGTTTGCCGCATGTGTGCAGTGGTATGTTTAGGACTGGAATATATATATGTATTTAAAAAGCTATACCATGAGAAATTAAGGTGCAAATATTGGATAAACATCTGCAACATTTCAGAGAGTTAAGAGTGTACGTGGACTTTGTGAATAAGGACTTGGTTCTGTAAAAGATGGGCGAATTGAAAATCTCTGGCTGGTCTCTTCAGAGAGAAGACATAGACAGCTCCCTGAAATTACTGCCCTGCAATTTGCTGTAATTTTAAGTTCAGACATGGAGAGTGATGTCCTAAATCACAAGTCTGAACAAGGAAAAAGCCAAACCAAAAAAAAAAATCACTGTATTTGTGTGTGAGTGCGTGCACACACACATACATGTAGAATAGGTATGGGAAGAGCCTTCCCTGTTTTTTTGCAGCATCCCATTAACTTTGTCCAAGCAAGTAGCCACTACATAGAATTTATCCTCAAACTGGAGTTGATTTTAAGTCCCTGTGTTATTCAGTGTAACTTGGGAAATGGATTTTTTTCCAAAAGCTGTCTCATTCTAAGAAAGATTATGAATGATTTGCTATTCCTAATGCCAGTAGAATTGATTGTTCTTGCTTTGAAATCAGCTAGAAGACATCTGGGGTAAAATCTCAGTGTTTTTGAAACACACAGCAAAATTCCCATGGACTTCACAAATGTCAGATTCTCCCCAAATATGAAAACTTACTGCTTGCAACCAGTATACATATTTTACACGCAGATCTGGTCATGCTAAACCTTGCTCATGCAGTGAATTTTTGCAAGAAGTGAGTAAAAAGGAGAATGAATACTTGAAAGGAAGCTCATGGGCGTTGATTGAAGGACTGTCCATAAATATTTGATGCCAATATTTGTCCTGCTCTTGCAGAGACTCTTAAAGAGCTTTGCGTCTGTGATCTTTACTTGACTATTCTTTTCTCCTTTCTTCTCCCCATCTGTTGGATGGCTCATTTCTGTTCCAGTTGTGAAAATGTATGTCTCAGGAGTGGAACTTCTCTTAAAAATTATGATAGTTTAAAAAAAAAAAAAAAAGAATCTGTAAGCTGTTCCTAGGACCATGTTTTTAATAAAAAGCTATTAAACCCTCTGCATCTGCCCTCCACAACCTTATTTATATGCTACTAATAGTACTTCTCAGTAGAGCCAAGTTTCAGATAACTACCCCCGAAACTGTCCACGTTTCACACACGTCTACAAGTTCCTTGGGGTTGTATTTGATTCCTTGTTTATAAAAACATGGGGGACACGAAGATCTCTCTCCTCATCTCTGCTGGAAGGCAACATATCAACCCCATGATAAATTCAGCTGGGCGGGTCCAGTTCAGCTCCTCTGCATGTTCACTTGGTATCTGCGGCTTTCTGAGGCTTTGTTTGTAGCCTCTATTTCTGATCGTGCCTACATAAAGCAAGGCCCTGCCGCCCTTAAAGGATTCCTCAGGCACTTTGGATGGTGGTATACAATCCCCCAAAGTAGTACAGTAGGGATATCTGTAGTAAGCGATTAAAAACTGCATAAGACTGTATTTGAAAAGAATTTTTATAAATCTGATTTTCAGTCATAACATTCAGCCTAGGAAAGCCGCAGAGTCTGGCTGCTGTTACTGCTGTTTTACACTGTTGTAACCCATTAACTTCAATAACGGCAGTCTTCATTTACACACTCGTAGTGTGCACCAAACTGCCTGGAAGCTGTGGACAATGGGATGATGCTTGGCTGCTCTTTGCTGCTAGAATAAACCATGTAAACAGACGGTGCTGAAAAAATGAGCACAAAGGTGGCTGCCATCAGTGAGGAACAACCTTGCTCGCTTTCGCTTCTATGCACTAATATTTTGCATAGTTAATCTCTACTGAGATTTTACATGTGGTATTATGTTGAATGGCAAAAAATAGGAAATGAACAATTGCGTAATTGTAGTTAATATTTTTTTGCAGCTGTAAAACAACAGCGAGGGGGGAACAACTGGGATGTAGTTTCAGCTCTGCTATAGCAAGTATTGGCCTCACAGCTCCCATTAAGCTAACAAGAGATGCATACCTAACGGTCCATACCCAATAATTAGTAAGATGCAAGAGGGAAGTTGGATCCAGAGTATTTTTTTAAGTTGTTTTTAATTTTTATTTATTTAAATAGTTTTTTGGCATCTAAGGCTTGCTGTTGCATATATTCCTGGGGAAGTCAGGGCTTTTTGGTGAGAGTAGCTCACATGAAATGTTGAAGTGTTTAATGTTTTTAGCAAGACGTTGTTACAGTTGGTGGCCTTCCCAATCAAGAATGACATTAATGAGGGAACTGGTCTTAAAGATGCATGCCATTTCCCAGGGAATTGAATGATATCTATACACATACTCATTTGAAATGTACAAATGCAAAAATGTGAAAATTAATTCAGAATATCTTTGTGATCATTTTTGAATAATTAAAAACTCTGTCGTAGGCCCTTTCATTTCTTGATTCGACACTATGACCACTTTTTTTTCCATGGTAAATTGTATAGTGACCTTAATCTGTGATACTGAAAGAATAGACTTTTAAATCAAAATAAGTGTAAGGGGAAAAAAAAGGAGCATATTAATTGCTCCTTCTTCCTACACAGTTTTTTTTCATTCTCTTTCCTTCAGGCATTCCTTGCATAAAAATATCCATTCACCAACTGTTCACCAACTGTTCCTCTGCTCATTGCCCTACCTTAGATTTCATTTTAAGACACCAGTGAATATTTGCTCTTCAGCCTCACAGTCTTTGAAGTTTTCTTCAGGTTTTTAAAGGTAGCAATTTGAGGATATACCAAACAGCAACAGTGAGTTAATGAGCACGTTCTAGAAGGGGCTTAGATGTTATTAAACTTACGCTTTTATGAAACTGTTACGAGAAACGTCGCACAGATTAACTGAACTGCCAGCAGCGTATTCCTCACTTTAGCATCCCTCAGTGGTTTAATTCCTCTCGCTCCTATCCTTCAACTTTTGGTACTTTCCAGCCGCGTCCTTCATCATCGTAAGATCAAGCGGTGCCTTTTCAGACTTGGGATTTGGTTTTGGGAGGGGGGGCGTGGGCGAGATGGGAGGAGAGATCATACTTTGACACTTGCAGTGGCGCATTTACCTCTTGGTGTTTCTTTTGTCAATGGTGAACAGACGGAAGAGGGGCTTTGTGGGCTTCACGTGGGGCTATGTCTGCAGCTGGGTCTCTAAGGGCAGATGGAGCTGGAGCTGCAGCAGTGGTCATTGCAGACAGCATATCTGCTTCATCCGCTTGAGGCAGGAGTGGGACAGGACACAATGCAGTGACCGGGGGTGGAAGGACCCTTCAAAGAGGCCTGCAGAGCTTTCGGTGGGAACAAACTCCAAATCCCACCCTGTGCCCCATTATTTATATCCTCATTTTCCTATAGCTATTTACATTGTTTTCCCCTTCGGAAATAGAGAAGCAGATTGAAAACTCAGACTGTATCTATAACCATTAAAGTAGATGTTCAGCCTATAAAAATGAACTCCAGCAACTACCTACTAAATTATGCACAAACCCACCAATTCCTTGAAGACCGTGGACAAGTGTAATAAATATCTTCTGTTACCAGCTGGGGGGGGTTGACTCTGCAGTTTCTTTTCTCGTGTCCCATGGTAGGCCAGGTGGCCTTCTCCTGGAAGGTAGCTGAGATGAGCAAGACATTTGGGAGGCAGCATTATTTATTTTTTCAGAGCTTTCTATTGAAGTTCTAGGAAAAAAAAAGTTATCAAAAATGAAATACACTACACAAACCTGTCTCTTTTTCCTGGGAATGGGGTAGGAGTCCTAGCCTGAAGAACTATGAAGCCGTGCAAGGTATTACAGCTGTGCTGGGAAAAGGAGGGGAACCGGAGCAGATGCTGGCTGAACTGCCTGCTGCATCATTCCTTTTTTTCTGCCCTTTCATTTTTAGGGGCTCCATCATCATTTAGATACCTGTGACAGCTTCTCTTCTAATAATAATATAGGCACAGGAATTGAGTGAAACCTAAGGTCCATCTATTCCAACATCTTGCCTCTGACAATATCCATTACAGTCTTTTGGGGGGGAAGTGTAAGAGCTGTGCAGGAGGGAGATACAGAATAATGTGATTCCCTGCATGGTCTCCTTTGGATCTATAATACTTAGAGACTGACCTAACCCCTGAGGCGCAGGGTTTAATATCCCTTCAGGTTTTTTTGTTGTCATTAATTATGACAGCGCTGGATGTAAGAGTGGACGTGTTTGTTGTTTCTGTGGATTTTCTCCTATTTCTGTCTCTTGAGACATGTGATCTTGCATCTTGTTTGTCTGAGCAAAGCAGGACATGCTCCTTACAAACAAGTGAATTATAGGAGCATGAAGGGACATTGCAAAAGGACTAATGTGTCTCCTCCTCATTATTCTTTATGTCTGATTATAAATAACCCAGGTTTTATGATGGAGCCCAGAAGAACTTGCAGAGCAAGTATTTGAACATTTTGTTGTGTCTTTTAGCTCTGTGGATTAGTTTGGCCAATTTCAATATATTTCCTTATCTCTCTAATGTAGGGGCTTTTATGGAGCCCCTCAAAGGAACATTAATATGCTCCACACAAAGATTATTTTATGTGCAGAATGAAATCCCTTGCACCTCTACTTTTTCATCCATTGTTTTTAAAGCCACAATATACACTGGTAATTTTGGAAAGCTCTTGAAAGAATAGGTGGGATTTGCTCATAAATCAGCTGTGCTTTGATCTGTCTGTTTGCTTCCTTAAGGCGCACTAAAAGATGATAATATTTCAATATTTTTTATTTTCCCCAGCATCCCACTTTTACGAGCGACATAGGTGTGTAAGAATAATCAGGTTTTATTAGGCTCAGATTTCTTTTCCAGTATTTCCTTTCACCTTTTGATTAGCAATGCTTTGATGTATCTGTGTTGAGGTTTTGGATGCACCCCATTACTGAACCATGTTCTCTCATAATGACTTACTACAGTCACTTAAGTTCTCCACGCTTAAATGTGTAAGTGGCAAATGTAGACTCTGTAATGAAATACAGAAAATGTTGCTGTAATATTTGAGATGCTTCAATTTGGAGAACAGAGCAGATGGGGTATGGAATTTTGTTTTTATTTATTGTATTGCTCTTTTTGCTTGTTCCATGAGTCTGGTAACAATATACTGTATTGTGCCACTTTGATTTAGAAGAAGCTTTACTTCAGGAGTGTAATTACCCTTTCTTTAGCATTATTTCATTCTCGGCACATGGGGAACTGTTCCCATATTTCTTCTTTTGTCCTTGTTGGTGCTTTCTTATGTGACATTCTCTCCATTCGTATGATCTCTGACCCTAGTGATGCGCAAGTCGCTTCTGAGTCAAACTACAGATGAACCCTGTTCAGAACAGCTGCAAAAAATATTCTTTGCTTTAGGAACTGTTTGATGCCATACTCCCTAGGGAAAGATATTTGTTTCCCCAAACAAGAAAAAAATCTTGCTGCGAACAAAAGAGATAAAATATTAAGCATCATTTTACCACTGACAAAGAATAAAAATAATTTAAGTCTGGACATGAATGACTTCAGCAGAGCATAGATTATTTTTCAGGTTGAGTGTGCACTCTGCAATTCAAAACACAGTTGAATATTCAGACTTTTTTCATCATTTCAAAATGCATCAAATGTATTTTATTTATTTTTAAACCAAAAAACATGCTTAACAGTACATTTTCTAAGGCTGTTGTTGGCTTCTAATGGTGAGTCAGTTTGTCCTTTATCAGAATAGCAACACATGCCTAAACTAACATAAACTCCTTCGACTGTCTTATGCATGTGTTTAGTCTGCTAGCATTTGCGTTGAGTTGCAGAGAGGTGATAAGGATGCAGAAACCGTTCATCCAGGTTTCCATTATGGAGTTGAATTTCAGCAACATCCCTCCTCGCCTGCACTGTTCCCTTGTAACCTAAAAGTAAAAAAAAATCGTGTTTCAACTCTGGCTGGCTGGATCCTCGCTGGCAAGGAGTATCCTTTCAGATAACCTCGGCAAAACCGAACAGGTTCTTTAGCGATATAAAGCGTCCGCATTGGTTCTTTAATTGTTACTTTTCACATGTTATTTAATGCTTCTGTATCCCCTTCTTGCAGCCCATCCAGTTACTGAGTTATATCACGTACGAATCACACACAGATGATGGGTCCTGCCATTCCAATGGCATCTTCCAGGTCTAGATGCAGACACAGTGCGAACATCGCCCCAGGGAACATAAGATGCTCCTGATTCATCACTGAGCTCCGGGATGCCATCTGCAGTTCCCAACACTCCTTGCCCTTTCGGGGCAGCCACACTTCCAGCATGGAAAGTTAATCATATCTGTCTCAAACTTTTCTTTCCAAAGTCAGTAATTCATTACTGTGGCCCACAGAGTTCAGCATTTTGGCTGAGAGCTGTTTTGATAAATTAGTTACGGACTTTATTCAGTAGTTGTTTGAAAAGTAAGAAAGTTTTGTGCCAAGTGGGGAGATTTCAGTGCAGCTACGTGACAAGATGCATGAGGACCTAATGCAAATATGGATTATGCTTTCTTTGGCTGTCAACATTGCCTTGAAATTGTGATTCTTCCTGATCTTTTAATTGTTTTTAGAGGCTGCCATTGATGTGAAATTCACTTGATTAAATTTGACTGCAGCTTGCATGTTTTGAAAGTTTTATTACGAGCCAACACTGCCTGGAGGTGCAGAGTGCCTATTGAGTTATCTGCTGTCGTCTTCTTTCTGGCCAGTCCCGAGAGAGACATACTGGGTTGCCACGTCAATTTATTTACAGTGGTAGGACATCATTTTAGCTACCTTCTGGGTTTGCTCCTGATTTCCCTCCCAATTCTGTTAATATTCACTTTCATTAATATGACACAAAAATAGACGATCATCTTGGGGTCCTTCTTGTCATCTTAATGAAAATGAAACTATAACAGTGATACACTTCCAGTGCAAGGTGATTTGACTGGAGTAGGGTAGGCAATTACTATTGCATTAACATATCCACGTGACATTAATGACGGAGTGCCATGCTTGCTATCAGGAGGCTATGGTTTACTTCTGTCTTGCGTACAGAAAGGGATCATTAGAGTTCCATGAATAATGGAAATCAGAGAAGAAAAAAAAACCCTATTAGGGTATTTTATCTATCTTCCTGCCAATATAAAATTCCTTTTTTCAGTACGTATTCTACAGTTGTGTTCTTTTTCCTGACAAAATGTCTGTGTTAAAATTCCTGAATAACTTTCTGTGGGAAATGTGATCTGAGTGCTGTTAGGATCAGTGACAGGACTCCCACTGATTTCAGCAGCAGTTGAATCAGGACGGTAAAAACTTGAACACATCTTGGTAGGTAGCTTCTTCCAAGCAGGGTTTTAATCTGTAAACCAGTAGGAGACGTACAGGGTCTCTCCGTTCACATACTGTAGCTATAGAGCATTTGCGGGACTGCAGTAGTTGCTGGATTTAGGCAGCTAGAAGGCAGATGGAATGTAAGTGATTCCACCCATGTTGCCTATTGATAATTCATTATTCTTTCACCTTCAGAAAATATTTTCAGATCTATTCTGGTAAAAAAGGCACCAAATATTTATTTTTAAATGTCTTTCTGCATGGGGTACAGCTTTATTCCACAGCTGCTGCTTTATTTTTTACTTATGAAGACAAGGCATCATGGAGAGAAGAGGATCTGAGATGCAGACAGCCTTCCCGTGTGCCACTCCTCTGTCGGCAACATCCAGAGGTTGTGAAAAAGTATCATAATTTCTGCAATATCCAGGGGAAAATTTTCTATAAGCAGGACAATTCTTATTTTTCATCTGTGTAACCTCTGGGGGAAACCATGCGTGTTTCTGTAATTAGTCTTGCTCTTTGGACCAACTGATTTCACTTGCCGACGTGGGGCCCGTTTACACAGCTTTGCTGATAACCCTTGTGAAGTGCCTCTGTCTTGCTGTCCTTGGTATTTTGCATAATCTGCTGAGCGAGAGCTGTGCCACTCCTCACATTTTCCTAATGTGCAAAGTCCAGTGCATGCCCATTTTCAGAGCGTTTCAGGAGTCCTGAGAACAGGCAGCACTTCCTGCACACTTGAAGGTGAAATCCCACATATAACTTAATTCTGTCCGTGTTTCATGTTCCTAGTTTACATGATACTATATACTTGCGAGGTCAGGACACAGAGAATGGTACAGAAAGTGGCAACTTTTAGATAGCTCAGTGAAGGCTGGAATGAATAAGAGTGTTTTACACCAGAAAAACCTGTTAACTGGAGGTTAACATGGGGCTGTCCATCCTGCATGGAAGAAGCCACCTATAAATGCTAAAGTATGCAGGAGTTGCAGCAGATGTCTGTGATTTAGAGATTTGAATAACTCTTACACTTGCCCATAGCTCTTATGTACAGGGATTATCCCCCTTCTCAGATAAAAATGTGGTTTATAAAATGTGGAATATAGGGAAGATTGGGTAACCTTGAGCAGTGCTAAAGTTCTTGAGACAGGATGGTTTCTTTGGTTGACTCTTCAACCCTCTCTTATTAGGGCTGTGCTTACTTTCAAGATTTCTCGAAGTCTGGTGTAGCAGCCTGACTGCAAATCAACCTAGGTAAAGAAAACATCCTCTGACTTTGAAATTATTCCGTAGACTGAGCTGGTTCTGGTTTTGCCATCCCAGGTGGCAATTTTCCCCCTGCAAGGTGAACGGTGAGCATGGGGTGTGGTTGTGTGGGTAGTAATTTTTACTAAGGTGATAAATAATTGATAGGTGCACAAACAGGATCTTTACACTGTCAGATGTAAAACATTACGGGCTATAATATTGCTGTTAGGCTTTTTGGCTGAGATCAAGTATAGTGTCAGCTTTGGTTTATGTGTCTTCCAAAGCAGCCTCGCAACAGATTCAGAGGTTGTGAAAACATGTTCTTGTGTTGGTTTTTTACTTTGTTCTTCTTAATGATTTTATCAGAAAATGTAGTTATTTAAGTAAGTATAGGATTTTATCCTTCATATGCTAATAAATTGACATTTACAAACAAGAAACATATATGTCAGTAACCAGATCAGTAACTGTAAAATAATTTCTATTTATCTCATCTACTGATATCACTCAAAGGCGGCCTCAGGCTTCCAGACAGCAATAACATAAATACCAATTTAAGAGGTCTAGTCAATAAAGTGCGCAGCACACACACTCCAAATGTAATTAGTTACTCCGTTCCGTTCCCATTGCGTTACCTATGGATTATGTATGGATTAGGCCTTCCAGAAATGTTTCTCTCCTGCTGTTTTCCCCTCGCTATAAATCAGGGAGGTCAGGAGGTAGCTCCCACCTTTGGGTGGGAATCGTTCGCCTATGAACGTACCTTCTCCATCGGGCACTGCCCCCCCCCCCAGTCTAGGGAGTTTCCCCTGGGAAAATTTGAAAGGGATTTTAGTGCACATGAGTACTTACCTGAGCACCCAGGGGAGGGATCTGGATATCCCATTAGGATAACATACAAAAATTGGAGTCATACCGAGATTACTTTGGAACTCTTACTCCGTTTAAAAAATGCAGAAACCAATTTCTAATTATGTTTCTTGCATGTCAGAGCTACAGGTTTTCTGCCGTCAGATGGGGAGTGAGGCAGCATGAGACTGCCTGCCTTTCTTTGTAGTTTGCTGATGGGGAATTTTAACCTGCTCCTTCTCCAGCGCTTTCAAACTTGAGGCTAATTATCAACAGGGGTCCGTGTTGCATTTCTTTCTAAAGCAGATTTCAAGGCCATGAAATCCAACATAGTAAGTAGCTGAACCTTAAAAGAGGGAAAAAAGAAGATGAAAAGAATCTGTAGCGTAAGTTTGATTTAGTAGAAATAGGTCTTTCAAGTTTTGTTTGCTTACTTTAGCAGACATGCATGAGCCAAAAATACACGGCAGACTGCAAAAATAATGAGCTGGAAAACAATACACCATTGAGGAGAGTGAATAGCTAGAACGGGAATGAATGAGCTTATGGCTGGTATACTGTATAAATTGAACATCTTTGGAACTGGAAAAGTGTGAAACTTGTGTTGGTGTACTAGCCCAAATCTTGTAGGCTGTATTAACTCATTTTCAAGTAAATTTAATTGCAGAAACTTGGACAAACCATGCCCTGTTGAGACCTGCAGTTGCATTAGAATGGAAATATTTTGTGAAATTGGTTGAATTTGCTATTATGTAGTTTAAGATAAATCTATGGAAAAGATTTTATGATGTCCAAATATCTCATTTCAATCAAGAATTTCTTGATTTTTAATTGACAATCATACTTTCAGTTAGAACAGTTTTGTGATTTCATGAAAGTGGATGACTCGAATATGGAGCATTTTACTGATTGTATGAAACACTCTTTTCTGCAGAATTTTCCTGCATTGAAAATTTCAAAATAGGGAAGATTTGCTCTTAACTGGGATGAAGCTGAATGTCAAAATCTTAAAATTTGTTGGTATATCAGAACATGGATCTTTTGCAGAACTCGTTTGTAATGAAAAAAAAGTATATGGTAAATATACCTCACTGTGTTAGTCACCATCAGGAAGAATTTTAATAGAATAAAAACATTTAGAAGGTATGATTTATTTCACCATAGATCAGAGGAATGGGTAGGTGACAGGCAGCACATCTGCTCTGCCAGGGCGTTCTGGATGGACCGGGGAAGAGCTAAGGCTGTGTACCCTTGCAGAGCCGTGCCTGTGCGCTTGTTCTGAAGGTGCCATAAACCCAAGAAAATGAGATGTAGAAATAACATACGAAATCATCTGCTGTGCTGCTTGCTCATTCTGTCTGCTATCATACCGTGCGTGAGCTTTGTCCTTCCTCTCTTTAAACGCCTGAAGCTTGAAGACTTCCACTTGTTTTTTTTTAGCCTGTTTCTTAAACCAAATGGCTATGCAACTGAGCAATTAGTTCTGGCTACGTAACTGAGCAATTAGTCCTGGCATTATTGAAATGCCTCTGCTTGCTTGCTTTCATTTTTCCTACTTGTAACTCTAAATATTAGGATAGTTTACAGGCTGGTTTGCAAAACAGTATGAGAAACTCTAAGACAATAATTTTTTAATTGGTGTGAAGCACCTCATGATTCTGTCTAGAGAGAAGATGCTTAGGAGGGGATCTATGATGGTTGGTATAATTCCAGACGGTGGACATAGCTTCCAAAGAGTCGAAAAGTTACATGCACAGAATTACACACAGAATCGTATAGGTTGGAAAAGACCTTTAAGATCATCGAGTCCAACTGTAAAGCTAAAACTGCCAGTTCACCACTAAACCATGTCCCTAAGCACCACATCCAAATGCCTTTTAAATACCTCCAGGGACGGTGACTCAACCACTTCCCTGGGCAGCCTGTTCCAATCCCTGGCGACCCTTTCAGTGAAGTAATATTTCCTAATATCCAGTCTAAACCTCCCCTGGCGCAACTTGAGGCCATTTCCTCTCATCCTATCACTCGTTACTTGGGAGAAGACACCAACCCCCACCTCACTACAACCTCCTTTCAGGTAGTTGTAGAGAGGGAGAAGGTCTCCCCTCAGCCTCCTCTTCTCCAGGCTAAACAGCCACAGTTTCCTCAGCCACTCCTCATAAGACTTGTGCTCCAGACCCTTCACCAGCTTCGTTGCCCTTCTCTGGACACGCTCCAGCACCTCAATGTCTTTCTTGTAGCGAGGCGCCCAAAACTGAACACAGGATTCAAGGCGCGGCCTCACCAGTGCTGAGTATGGGGGGACAATCACTTCCCTAGTCCTGCTGGCCACACTATTCCTGATACAAGCCAGGATGCTTTTGGCCGCCTTGGCCACCTGGGCACACTGCTGGCTCGTATTCAGCCGGCTGTCGACCAACACCCCCAGGTCCTTTTCCACCGGGCAGCTTTCCAGCCACTCTTCCCCAAGTGTGTAGTGTTGCATGGGCTTGTTGTGACCCAAGTGCAGGAATAATAATATGGAAACACTGGACTTTTACAGGGAAAGATTTCTGATCCAGACGAGCGCTCCAGCAGTAACTCCACAATCCATGAGTAATATATTTCTATCCTCAGCTGTTCTTTATACATTACTTCTGCAAGCCATTGGAGCCCCCAAATCCAGGAGGCCTTTGCATGGCTGGCCTGCTCTACCTAAAGCTGCAGGAATGCTCTTCTATTTTATTTTCTTTTAAGGGCAGCTTTTCCCCTGTACGACCTTTCTAGACATCCTTCCATTCCCCAGTAGGTTTTAAAAAGTTAATCAGTGCCTTGTAGAGCTCTCAGTGGTAGAAAGTGCTATAACACAGGCTATTTGTTCCTAAATCTGCACTTGATATAAGAAGCAGCAAGCAATATATATCCTCATATGTACACACCCACACACGCTCACACCTTCTTTGGCTGACCTGGTTATTCCTGTGTTCCCATTAGCCTGCTAGGCTGTTCAGTTTAACCAGCTGCATGCACTAAATAATAGAAACATTTAATGTTTTGCCGCTTGAATGGTCCCCAACAACAGTTTGGAACAATCTCGTCCCAGCGGATTGTGATTGCGGAGCGGCTGGATGACAGCCCTGCTTCCTTCCAGCCATTTGCAGGGCTTTGGCGCTGCCGTGAGTGCAGTGAGGTGGAAGCGAGGGAGAGAACATGTGCTATTTTCTGAACACTCTCGGTGCAAACAGGAGCGGGGTGTCTATTTGTGTGTGCCTGCGTGTTTACACTTCATGCAAATTCAGATGTTCCTATAGCAGCACAAACCTCTTGCTGCTGCTGGAGAAGCTCTCAGAAGTTGTTTTCCTCTGTTGTTAAATTTAATTTCAATGTTTTACCGTGTCACAGAATGTGTTCTCTGCCTTCCTGCTGGGGAAGACCTTCCTGTGCAGCGCTCGCTGGCTGCAGGCATCCCAGGGTGAAAGCAGAGCTGCAAATCAGCCGTGTATCTTCCGACAGATTTTGTGAAGAGAGTGCAAGTCTTGGTCCCTCCATCCCCCTCTCTCTCCTTCCCCTCTCCTTGGACAATGCACTTTCTTTGCAAACGGAGATCCTTTCCCTTGGTTTATCCCTCAGCCTGAAGGCCCATATGGTCAAGTTCTTAAAAAAACTGAAATATCCAACCGAAGGACTTTGCAAACCACCTGCGAATACCCTGCTCCTGCCAGCAGGATGGGTGCGGCAGGAAGCTGGCAGCAGGCTGGTGCCTGCGCTGGGTCCTGCCTGTGGTCAGTACAGGGAGCTGAATCCTGGAGAGCCGAACCATTGTGGACAAGCTTTGTTTAATGCACCGATCAGCCCTTCTCCGACAGAGCCAGCCTCTCAGCAACTAATTCAGGGTAACTCAGGTGTGCTGAAGGGCCCTGCAGAGCAGGGCGTGCCTCCATAATCTGCTGGCAACCTGCTGAGACCCTGTAACACCGAGACTTAGCTGGAAAGGGGTTAGCAACCCTGCAGAGGGGTTGGTGGTCTCAGCTTACCCCGGGAAGGCTCAGAGCTGCCACTTGCTGTGGGATGGATCGTGCAGTTTCACGGATTTGGACAGACTGCAGGAGGCAGAACCGGTGCATCGCCACACAGGAAAGAGCACGTCCCGCAGAGGGGCGCGGAGGCAGGATGCTCCCAAATAACTCTCGGTACAAAGTGCTGCCACCAAATGAAGCTAACTGCTGAACTGTGTCAGCTGAGACTGAGGGATGAAATAGCCCAACTCAGCTGGCGCTCCCTCCAAATGAAGCGTTTTCTCTCTTTGTCCAGACAGAAAATTGGAAAATGTCAGCTTTGTTTTCTGATGAAAATTCATTGTCTGCCAGCTTTCCTGAAAGCCATTGGTAATGCCCAGCCCCAACCTGTATCAACGGGAATCCTAAAATACAGCTAGTGGCAAAGAGAAGTGGTAAAAATATAGGCTGCTCTCTTCTTGTAGGTGCTATTACTCTTCTTGCCCACCCCCCCCAGTGGGTGCCTTACGTGAGTGTGGCAGCTTCTATTGATAAAGAACGCTGTTTCTCCCAAAAGAAGAGGAATTTATTATTTTTGCTACATGGCGAACCTGTCGTCTGACAAGTATTTCCCTCTCCCAACCTCTGTTCTCCTTTTCTGTACATAAATATAGTGCTTGCGCCCTTTCAAATGCCCTGGCTTTTCTGAAAAACCCAGTGTTGTATACATCAAATTGGCCCATGCATTTTTAATGCAGTCTTATTGACTGGATTTGGGAAACATGAGGATAAAACAAATTGCTACACTACGAAGAAAAAAACCATTTGGCCAAGTGCATCTGCTCACCTTTGATTTATTTCAGCAACTTTTTCCTATATTTTCAGTCTATTTCCTCCCCTTAAAAATAATCTATTAGTCTTCTAGTATTTTGGCATTTGCATCTGCAGTCTGCTTCTCAGCCTATTCCATATTCACATTCCTTTGATATATACATATGAAATAATGACCCAGAGCTGAAATACTAGCTAAACCTGGTTTCCGATATAATTCCCGTGGTATTTAATTTTACTTTCTTAGGCATCTAAAATGATGGCTTGTGTGATTGGTAGCTAAATGTATAGTAGTGTATCTTCGAGGAGTTAAACATTGTGTTCGAGCTGGGAGCGTGAAACCTAGCTGAACAAAGCCCCTCCAGATAAATGAGCTGTGTGCTGTTTGCTCAGCGCAGTGTGGATAACCTGAGCCTTGCAAATGCTGCCTTGGATAAATGCTGCGAAGGGAATGTAGAAATCCGCATTTCAAAACCTTGGCTGCCTCCAGAAGCCATCCAGGCTGTTCCTTCAGCCACCAGCTTTGGGTGTGCAACCTTTCGTGCGGGTTGTGGGTCATGCGGGGAAAAAAGATATTTTGAAAAGGTGTTTTGTGTGTGTGTGTGATTTGGGAAGAGGACTTGCTTTTTCAACAAATAATTACTAGTTTCCTCTGCTGTTGTTCGTTAGGAAGTGATGGAGTATGATCCTGAGACCAGCAGTGTAAAGGGGCTTCTGGATGAACTTAAACTTCTGGGATGCCTTTTGAGACGTGGACTGTTGTGTTAGCTTTCCACGCATTGCTGTTATGTGCTGCATAGCCAGTCCACGTCTTCCAGAAGCAAAAGTAGCTCCGTTGTAATGGAGCAATGATCAGATAAAACCCACCTCTCTGATAACTGCCTGACAGCCAGTGTGACTCTGTCATACCAATGCAGACTGAGTGTGGAAAATGAGAGAGGGTGTGCTTGCAGCCAGCCCTTGGAGAGCGTGGGGAACGGGTCCAGGCAGGGCCTGATAAATCCACTATACTTTGACAGCAAGAAAAACTTTTTTTCCAACCAAACCAAAGTGGGTCTTGGTCTTCTTGCTTCCCTTTTCCTTTCCTTTCTTTACTGCAGAGCCTTAGGCACCCGCAGGACTCTGTTTAAAACCTGTAGTAGCAAGTACTTGTCTTGATGAGCCCTCTGTGTGAAGGAAAACTTGTAAAACACACAAATTCTAATAATCCTTCATACACTGAGGTAGCCAGTTAGGGGTCCAAGTGGCTGTGTGGCCACACCAGCAACCCATGCTAGCGTTTTGTGTGAATTAATGACGTAATTGCAAATGTCGGTGCTTGTTACGGAAGTGCCTGTGAAGTCCGTCTGAAAATGGGACCCACACTGTGCTGATCACCCTACAACCACTGCAGCAGATCATTAATATGTCCCTGACAGCCTGTCCCCAGAGCTGTCAGTCTGAGCAGGTAAGATGGACAAAGGTGCGACGACAAGGAAAAAGAAGAGAGAAGGAAACGATCTTATACAAGTCAAAGCACACTGACAGCAGTAAGATCCTAGTCTTTTCAGTCCCATCCCAATGCACTGTCCCTGGACGAAACAAAACCAAGCTTCATGTCTATCTCCTCTCTAAAATACACACTGTCTTGTGCTTTTCTGTATTATGTTGCTGCTATGAGTCTGTGAGGCTTGCGCTCCATATATAGATATAAATTACTATCAGCAGCATAATAAAGAGTGATATACACAGCCATGTCAGCCCTTCTCATGCTGCAAGCTTTTATGTTGGTTGTTTAAATCCACCAACAATATTGCTGCAACTTCACAAGATATCGGTGCTTTTTAGTCTAATGGGAATGATACGGCTTGTTTTCAGCTGCCTTCAGGAGCAAATACCAGTGCTGTGGGATTTGAAAATAGACTCTCAGCATCATGAGGATGGTGCTGACCTGGGGACTTGGAGCGGGTCCTTCAACAGGAGCAGTCTGGCAGGCCGGAGCACTGGTGCAGGACTGTCAGTGAAAGTAACCTCAGAGGTTAGTAGCCTTGTAGAAGCAGGGTATCGTCATGCTTTTGCAGTTTAAAGCCATTTACTAGTGTGGGAAAGGATAACTCGTGAAAAAAAAATTCAGTGGAATGTAAATCCTTCTGCATTAGGATGCGTTTTCCCTAAAGCATCACTTTTGTGAGGTTCCCTTTGTCTCAGGCGGTATTTTAGCCATTCAGAGTTTAAGTGATGGATATATAATTCTGTGACATGTCCTTAAAGAAACATATTGTGTCTGTGTTCAGTGTTGACCCAAAGCCAAAAGTGAGAAAGGTTTTTGCAGATTTTTGTATCCAGTAACTTCAGGAAATAATGCTCTTTAAAATATTTCTTTTAATAAGCTTAAGTGGAGAAAATTGAAAAACATCATTCATACTTTGATGTCCTAAAGTATGAAAACTGAATAGCTTACTAGCGACTAAATTCTATCCCTTGACCATGGAAAGAGGCAAGATTTAGGAACATCTTAAGATCAAATAAAATAGGGTCAGCTTTGTGATGTAGTGGCTGTGCGATTCATTGGCATATGGGAGTCATGAGTTCAAGCTCTGAGCTTGGTATTTCTCTTACAAGCTGACATTCCCACAGAGGGCTGCAGGACTAATATTTTAAACACAATCCTTGAGAAAGGCTCCACACCAGCTGCATGGGGAGGCCAGTGGTCAGAAAACTTCTCTAGGACATGGGACACCTCGGTTTGAATCCGCTAAACTACAGTTTTCTCTGAGATTTTGACTCAGGTACCTCTGTAAAACAGAAATAAAAGCACTTCTGTGTCTCAGTAAGGTGTTTTGAGCATTAAAGACACCCAGACCAGAGTTTAAAAGGTGTTTAGATGCCTGAAGATTCAGTTAAGCAATTTGGAAAATCACTCAGGGTTCCCAGGTGCCTAACTTGTTGGCTTTGCTGAGTGTTTCATAAGCTGCTCAGCCAGTATTGGCTGATACACCCAGATAAATGAACCTGGAGAGATTTTCACTTCATGGCATGATTTTTAGAGGTAGCTTTCAAGACTCTTCATCTGCCGTGGGAAATGTAACATTTGGGAAATAGCTGTAAAACATGGTTAGACGCCTACTGCAGTTTATTAGTATTCTTTATGCAAATCCATGTGGAAAAAGAGCTCTGAAGATACCTGCTTAGGAATCTAAATACTGACAAGCTTGCCACAGACTGCAGGAAATTGGACATACAAAATCTCTGGCCTGACCTTTGAATAACCCTGATACTGAAATATTCAGTTTGTTGTACACAGTCTGCTTTAATTCATGTTAGAAGAAAAATGGTGTACCCCAGAACAAAGAACATGGCCAGGTGTGAAGGGCTGCAGCTGGTGTGGGTCATCGCCTCCATAGCTGAACTCCAAAAGTCTGTAACTGCATGTGAACTTCAGCATCTTCTTTCCAAAATCAACTGATCGAGAAGTTGGCTGTGAAGCATTTGAGATGATGTATGTTTGTATGTGTGTATTTAACAGGAAGCTTTTTATGAATCAGACAGAACTGAGATGGTATCAAGGATGCTCTAAGCCTTATGGATGTGGATGATTTGGCCACAGCATTATGATGATACTACTACTACTAATATATGTACTACCTTATGCTGAGAAAATGCATTCATCTTTTACTAGCATGAATATGGTAACATTTGGGGTGCATGGTGTTTGCCTTCAGCTTGTTTAGGAGGATGTACAGGAGCCTTATTTTGGTAACTGCATTTTCATAGACTCTCAATACCTTGCTGGTTATTGACTATAGGCAATAATCTAGCCTTCATTTATACCCGAGTTCCTCAAAGTCTTGCCTGCCCTCCTTCTCCAAAAATATTTGGAGGAAGACAGTACAGCTCTCTTCTCGGGGAGGAAGGAGGTAGATTCAACCCATAACTGAACGCCACACCTGCCTAAGACACGTAGGGTAGGNAGTGAGGACAACTGAGCTCCCTCCCACCTTTCAGGCCTCATTCAAGTGCATTAGGTGAGGAGGCATGAACCCAGGCCACAGATGTGGAGGGAATGATCATTTTTTGACTTTGTGTCAGGAGGCCCACCTGTGCTTCCTTGACTGACTTAGTTGGGGTGGCTGTAGCAGTAATGGCATGGTCCATCAGGCTTTACTGCAGGCTGTAAAGGCATTTCCAGCATCCCTGGATCCATTTTTATGTACCTTAATAAGCCCATGTACCTGCATTTTTATTGCTGCAGGATTCTGCTGTTAGAGCAATGCTTCACTTGTGCTTTTATGCATCGCCCATTACATCTGCTTTTGAAGTATCTCTATGAAGAGACAGACCTACAGAGATGTGTGCAGAACACAGCATTGGCCCTCTCCCCCAAGTTCTTGGGTGAGAACCTAGGCAGTGTACCATCCCTCTCCTTGCTGACACATGTATTATGTTATTGTTCTTCTTTAATTCATAAAAATGGATGCAGAGAAGATAAGTGACTTAGCTGGTTCCCATCTGAAGCTGGATAACAACTTGCTGGCCTGTTCAGTAACCCATAGTCATCATTCCTCAGAGCATATACAGTTCAGAAATATTAATGCGTCCTCTTTTCTTTATGGCTTTAATTATTGTGTGCACTGGGTACGATGATAAGTGGATATCTTTGTGTTAAGCAGCTAATTAATATTTGGAAAGTAGTCTTTTGTTTATTGTAGAGTTTTGCATGAAACTATTCTCAGCTGTAATGGAGTTCATGAAATATGTACTGCAGATTCAAAATGTTAGAGACAAAAAGATGAGGTGGTGCTAAAGGCCATCAATGCATGTTGACTTATTTCGGTCCTACATACATCAAAAAATGAAGTGAAACCCATTGCCGGAGGACTGATTGCAGCTGAAGTACCTTGTTTAATCTCACACGTTCAGGATGCCTTGTGAGCTAGGAAGGCTATCAAGATACAGTTTTAATTAACATTTGCTTTTTAGATAATGTGCACAGCTTATTTTGGCAAGAGTTCATTGAATACAAAATTTCCATAATTAAGATACTTAAACCTGCAATATTTTGTTTTCTGCAGTATTTTTTCCAAAATGGTATAAATTCTGCAGCGTTTATTACCCAGTAGACAACTACTACAAGAAAGAGCAATTTCTCCCCCTGCTTTTTTTAATCTGCTTTTAACCTCTTAGTTTTGGTGCCTTGTTAGGCAGCATCTTCTTTTCACAAATGTGTTTGAGCAATCACAGAATAAAAATAAAGGAGGGAAGGTATAAATATAAGTACCTATTCCTAAGATAATTAAATACAAATCTTCTATTGATTTGTTTTAGTATGCACATCTGAATGAACTCATCACTGTATCATCTGAACACCCCACAAAACTATGTAAATCAGTGAGTCATGACAAAGACGATATTTCTCTTCTGTCCTTCAGAAGGAGACTCTTAAAACAATGTTTTACATATTTAGAGGTATTAAATGCTCTTTTCAGAGATATTATCAGCCTCCTGTTGTAAGAGGAAGAAGCAAAAATAGCCATGAGAAACCTTCCATGGCATAGATGGTGAGCCAAAAAAATTCATGGTTCTTGGCTATTCCCCTTATTTTTTAATAGTGCCTAAAAGGAATTTGCTGAAAAAACTTAGTTGTGCTTTATATTTTTCTGTCACGGATTCTTAAGATAAGGCTAGAAAGCTCTAAAACCAAATAGAAATGGTTGATGAACAATGAGACCTCATATCTTAGCTCTGTATAATGTCAACAGATTTTCACAAGAAGCAACATTATTAAACAATGTCAAATTAAAAGGGAGAAAACTGCTTCCATTCTGGTTATGTTGGGAGGGGTTAGGAGAGAAGAGAAGGATAAAATCACTGTTTGGAGTGGTTGCTGGAAAAATGAGATTCTTCAGAGCACTCGATGTCATTGGTAGGGGAGGAAACACGCAGATCTGTTGTGGCACTGTGACTTTATTATTTATTGAGGGACTTCCAGATAAGCTCATGAGGAGTGTAAAATTGAAGAACAAATTAAGGGTAAAAGGTTATTTGTGTTCTGGCTAAATCCTCTTTCTTTTGGATATTGTTAGTAATTCAGTTCTCAGCTACAAAGTAGCCCACCCTGGGAAACCACCAGGAATCCAGTGCACAAGGTTTGAGGGGTCCCGCCTCCTCCCCACCTGCTCAGCATGTGTGTGTTGATGTAAGGGTTTACAGACTGGGAGGAGAACAACTCGCTTGTAAGAATACAGGTTTTTCTGAACTGCTCAGGTTATTTCTCTTGTTGTCCAAAGAGTAACTGCAAGGAGAGTTGAAACCTCGCCAGCCTCCTTGCACGCACTATGAAAGCGATAGCTTAAATCCAAATTGCCAGGTAGCCTCTGCTTTCCCTGGGCTGTGAAACAGCTCTAGCTCCTGGTCCCTGGAAGGAATTAATCTGCACCCAGTGTCTGCACCCAACATTTAGCGTGGCTATGACTTTTTTTCACAACGTAGCCCTTACATTTAGCTGTGAGATAGGTAAATGTGGTCAGTCCAGCAGTACCCATCAGAGTGGCCTTGGCAGTTCGTTAGCTTCTGCCGAAATATCTGGGGGTCCTCGACCACATTATGACTTGGAGGACGGTCTGTGTGGGACCTCGGTTCTCACCTGCTGAGCTGGGCTGAGCTGTTCCCGGCTGCAGTCGAGGGTGACCCCTGCGATAAAACACAAGTTTGCTCAGCAGAGGCGCTGGCTGGAGGAATGCTGCATTGATTGCATCCTCAGTATCTCAGAGGGCGTAAATGCTAATTAGCATCAGTGATTGCTAGAGGGGAGGATGGTGCCTGTTGGACTCGAGGGGTGTAGCTTGCCCTTTCTAAGCAATAAATCTATACTGGTTAAACTGCCTGTGTCCGAGTGTTTGTGGAATCAAAAACAGTGTCTGCAAATTTGTGTGAAGTTAATAGTCTCGGTTAGCACATCATCACACAGATGGGCGACCCCGCTCAAGCAGATATTCTAGATATTAAAAAGAAGTTGAGAAGCTGGAATTGCATTCTTTGAGCAAGGAGGGGAGGAGATGAAGAACAGGCCTTACTGCCGGATGCAAAGCACTGCAGGGAACTGGCAGAAGAGAGGCTGTGAGTTTGTTCAAACTAATGCCAATATTTGCATGAGCGTCCACAAATGGAAATCTAAGCTGCTCATCAAAAGAATACGGGAATTATTTCTCTACCATCAGAATGACAGCTAACAAGACTGTAACCAGACAGAGAATATACGTGTCTTTAAATGACCATCATATATTATCCTCAGAAAATAATGTAGTCTCTTCACAGCTTCCATATCCCTAAAGTATGTACTAGTCATTAACTGTTACGATGTACCTAACTGTCCTTTCATTTTGAGGTCTCTTCTTCATTCATTTTCTTCATTGTACATTGGAGAAGATGTAAAACTACACGCTGTTTTAATCCAAACAAAAATTGCTACTAAAAATAAAAGAAAATCTATCATTTTATGTGCTGCTTAGGAAAACCATTAGTACAAATTCTTGATGCCTTGGCCAGGTAATTCTGTAATTCTGGCCTTTGCGCTCCTGCTTTACCCATATCTTCGCATTCTCGCTCAGTTCTTTTTAATCTGTATTAAATATGTTTACATTAATTCCATTACAGGCTCTGGGGCTGCTGGGGCTTTCCACACTGCATTAAAAAGAGCTAGGTGTGCCATATGCTGCATCCCATTTACCAATCTAAAAGTGGGTGGACCAGGCAGGCAAGATTCAGGGGAAGGAGAAGGTGGATCGGTTATACGCTAATGGGTTAATAATGACCCTGGACTGTGCTATGTCTCTATCAAGTTCAGCGCCTTTGCAGATACAGCTGCGAAACTGTACAAGATGGGTTTGCTCAACCACAAACACACTTGCACAATAGAGACGAAAATGACAACCAGAGATAAAAGAGGCAATATATTAGCTTCACAGAAAGCTGCAATACAAAGGTTTCAGGAAACCGTATTCTGAAGAATTAAGAAAGTTTTAGGAGGTAAAGTGGGATGGCTGGAAGGGATATATGGAACAATCAGCGATTGCTGTGCCTTAAAAAGGGACTTCCCAGAGACTGAGGCTAAAAGTGTATGCTGAAACAGCCAAAGTAGTGAAAGAGGAATACAGAGCTGAGTTAAATGCGAAAGGACAAAGATAAGCTGGAGTTAGAGTCAGCAAAAAGAAGAAAAAGAAGCTTCCTTAGAAATAATCTATAAAGGAGAAGGAAGTTCAAGAAGGAGAGCAGGCCTATAATAACTGAAGAGAAGGGTCTATTTAAATATAATTCAAATGGCTAAGGTGCTAAAATAATTTTTAAACATCTCTGTAGTGAAGAGAAAGATTAGTTTCTGGCTCCAGGGAATTAGTATTGATAGCCATTTGTTTTTGATGGGGCAATATTTTGCTCAATAGTTGTGAAGAGGTATTATGTATGTTATCTCTGGCATCCAACAATATACTAGGAAGGCTACAGGCAATAAATGTGGATGTAAGTGATGAAGGGCGGGGAGGAGCATTGTGAGAGCCCTTGAACCTTTGCAGCTCAGGAAGGCCAGATGTTGTGGAGTTACAGGGCCCAAGGAGTTAAACTGGTGACTCTGCAGTGGAGCAGCAGTGGAAGAGCTGATGGGCTTGTCTAACGTTTAGAGGTGCAATGTTACAAGCCTTGATCTAATTAGCACCTTCTGAAGCAGTAGCCAGGGCAAGCCAATGGGATGTCTGTGTGTCTAAAGTAATCGAGAGAGTCTAGGGGGGTGCTAAAAGTGTGACAATATGTCTAAGTTGGCATTAAGTGGGATTTTCAGCTGAAGGGTGTAAGACAACACCCTTGGCTTGGGTACTCGGGCCGCGAGGACACGTGCTTACGGCAGCCCTACACCCTCGACTGACTGTGCTTGCTCTTTTTTTTTCCTCTTGTTGCTCCTTTTCTTTAATGTAAAAAGAAATCCTTTTCTTCCACTTGAAACAAAACTCTGAAGATAAACACACTTATGTTGGTCTTCTGCAGAGGAATGAACTTCACCTGCAGGAATTTAATTAGCGGTCACTGTGTAAACAAAACAGGCAAATTATAGTAAAGTGGAGCTGATAAAATTGGAGGAATCATGGGTTACCTGGTGAAAAGCTAATAGACTATCAGTTTGAAAGCAGTATGTAAAGTGATTCTGGCAGTTCCATTTGAAAAATATCTTCTATCATCAGTAAAATAAATGGAGCTAAAATCACTGGTGTTAGAAGGCTAATGAAACTAAGTGCAATAAAGAATACAAGTTTATAAAGAGTAAATCCCACTAAGAAAGCGCACTGTGGTTTAAAGCAGAATCACCGCCTCTTTTGGCAGCAGATAATGCAATTAATGTCATAAATTTGGATTTTTCCAAAGCATTTGATATCACATTTCAAGAAATCTATTTGACAAATTAGTTTAGTGAGGCTTGCGATGTGAAGTATGGCCAAGAGACTGCACAACAGAAGCTGAATGATGGATAGCCAAGTATTGCTGTCAGGAGAGGTACCTAATGGGGTTTTCTGGGAAAGGTGTTAGGCCCAGTTTTATTTAACCTCTTCATTAATGAGCTGGGAGAGGGAGTAAGTGTGCAAATTAATGATCTCAGTTTGAGAAGATTTGCAGATACAAAAGAAGAGAGAAATAAGGAACACGGGCAAAAAGATAACAAAATGCCTTCACCTTGAAAATACCAATGCAGGTGTATATATGCCTTAGGAGAGCTAGTTGGAAACGCACAGCTGGCACTGAAATGATAGACCAAGAGGGCGATAGAAGGAAACAAATTAGACGTAAGTTTGCACTGGAGTGTGCCAATATGAAAAATAAATATAAATTTGAGGTGTATTTGGCAGCATTTCATCATAGTGCAGAGGATGTGACAGTATGAATCACATCTCTTCGGACATTGGATAGTCAGATGGCAGGAAATATTAAAATATACACTGTGAAAAATAATCTTATATTGGCAGGTGGATGGTCAAAATGATATACCGGTCTTTTACCTATACTCTCTATTTCTCTAAAGTTGAGAAACAAATAGTTTTAGCCTGGATTTGTTATGCCATAAAGCTACAAAAAATGCAAACCAGGAGATAAATCACACAGGTGACAAAAGGGATGAAAAGGAAGAGGAAGAAGTACAAAGCCTGATGCTTAGTACATGCAGTTTCCAGCTCTTGTGACTGAATTTTTCTCCTCGTAGAGAGTTTACTCATACGTGATCTGCGCTTTCTGTGGTGCTTCCCAGTTGATGAGCACTGTGATGTGACATCTGAAGGATTTGGGAATATGGAAGAAATAAAAAAGAAACTAACAGGGGAAAAAACACTTAAATTTAAGAAAAAAGAGAGATCAAATGCAGCCTAACAATAATATTTTTGGGGTTATTTCAATCAGGTTGCAACACCTCTTTGTATGATTGCAGAGGGTGCAGGATTTTTTGTGAAACGGGTGCCTCATTAAGTTAGGCTTATGTTAGGGAAGGCTTGAGAACAAATTTTTTGGAGAGGGTAGGGATAAATTGAAATAACAGTTCTGGGCAATTGTTAGTTCAGAGTGACCATCAAAGCCCTGAAAATGTTATTTTTAGTTGCAGATGGCTGGAGAGAGAGAACTGAGCGAGTTCCTCTTGTTCTCTGCTGAGGGTCCAGGTGCTAATAAACACACTGGTTTCACAGGATGGAGAAACAACAGCTCACACTCACCATGCTTTGTATTTCTGCAGCTCTTTTCATCTTCCACAGCTGTTGCGAGTATTTATCCAGATACTTCGTTAAGTGGAATGATCTGCTGAGCAGTGAGAGAGCTTGCAATTCAGGTGTAATCTTTGATAAGAACACGAACAAACCAACAAAAATGAATCCCACTGTAGGTTTTTTGACCACAGGGATGAAGACTAACAAATTCAACCTAGGTTTTCTCTGGGATGATATATAATTGTTCTTAGAGAGTTGCTGACCTTAAGGTCACCCAAATTTTCCTTAAGGATAAGTTACTCAAATTCATATATAAACTATCCTTACTGCTTTTAGTCAGACCCATGCAGCTTAGACCTGGTTTTGAGAATGCATGTATTATTTCCATGAATTTGGCAAATAACATAGGTCTGCTTTGGTCTGTAAGTGCTGGTGAATTGTTCCTTCTTTGTAATTTATGATGTGCAAATGGCTCCTTAAGACTCCTGGCATTGCTTCTGTTCCCTCCTTGGAGGACTGGAGTTTTCATGAGTTTGACTGGCTTTTTAGAGGCAGGCCATGTAGCATGCAGCAATTTCCAAGCAATTTGAGGCATTTCTCACTGACCCAGACTTGTCACAAGTGTACTTTGCAGGTTTTATTTGCTGTTTCTCTGTGCTAGTCTCCACCATGTCTTAGGAATTTTCCCATAAAAAGGAAAGCATTGAACTCATGTTGTAGTTATAGGAAAAGTTTATGCTGGTGGAAGGTAGAGCTGACGATGGTTAGGGCTGGTCCCACGCTCCCCTTGTAGTAACTCCTGCCTCCATTCTGCTGCTGCCACTTTTTCCTGGGGGACAGCAGCCACGGCACTGCTGCATCTTCAGAGTCACACCTCCATCATGCTCCTCCGTGACCCACACCATAGGCTGTCCCTAAGGAAACAGCATCAATAATAGGGTGCATTCTGGTAGGACCTTCTTCATCAGCTATCTACCGTCACGGGTCTCCTAATTTCACTGTTTTCTTACAGAGCAGGAGGAGTCCTTTCAAAATGTGATGGAAGGAAACTGTGATGGCACTAGTGAAAGATAACATTTTGGAATACCTCTTTGGAAGAGGACAATGTGAAGTCATGGGAGGATATATAATACTTGCTTTCTCTGCATTATTTTTATGGCTGCTATGGGGAAATTTGCAAAACAAGCTGTTTCCCAGTGTATGGCTGTGTAACTGATTGGTAAGGGAGAGTGCTGAGAAGCATTTTCTCTATCTCGTGTTTGATCTTTTTTCTTTTCAAGTCCAACCTGCTACTGCACTCACTTATCATAAGCTAGTGTCATGTAACCATTCACATAATGCTGGTTTTGTCCTGCCATTTATATACCTGCAACCCTCTGTATAGGCGTCATTAATGTATGAATGCAGAATCAGCCCTTATATGATGCATCGTGATTAGGTTCAAGTATACAGTGTGTGATAAACCTGCTGTATCCAGGAGATGCATTAGAGAACTCTTTGTTGCACATGAATCACCTACCTGATCAACTGATGCAAAATATTTTTTCCATTAAAGAACAGGAATGAAACAGTGCCCTTTTCCATAAATAATATTCCATTTTGTACGTGCATGCTGTTGAGCAGAAAACCAAAGGAAATACTTATGAACGATAGTAATAGTTAATTTTTTTAGAAGTAGTATAAACCCATGTGCTCCAGGTCACATGGCAAGCCTCAACTGACGTAAAATCAGAAGAATCACTCTTTTATGGACAAGATATTCCGTAAGAGTCAGGGGTTTTGTGCATCCTCCAGAGTGTCCGATCCTGTCTGCTTACAGATGGGCTACTGTCCCATTGTGGCAAGGCAACTCCTGTCTCCTGAAAGTGTAGTTGCCTCGCTATGCGTTTGCATTCCTATTTAGTAAAGGTCATAAAGTGTTGGTATTTTGGTTTGCATGGTCTATTGCATCTGCCGTTCAGCTGAGCACATTGTGTGTGGGGGACAAGAAGTGGCTCCTCTGTTCAAACCAGCGTCACACAGGCAAGCCCAAGCTGTCCTGCTGCTGAGCTGCCCAGAGACCTACATGTGATTTGCCTATTCGTGACGGGAAATCATAGATGCCCTGGCCCAGGGAGCTGTGATCCTTTTGCAGTTGGATACGCTTTGTATTACTAAACTGAAGATTGTGTGAAATCAATTGGGAGGGGAAAAAAAATCAATGCCTGGTTTTTCAGGATGAAAAGGCAAGATAGCCACACAATTAAGCACTGGAACACATTTTCCACACTCTTCCTGTCATGTTCTCCTGATTCTGTGTCTTGGCTGTTCATCAGAAATAATTAAACTCTCTCCCATGGGCAACAATTACTTCCTTAAAATATTTGAGTAAAAAGTATGCATTTATAATTACCTACCCTTTTTGAAGGTGAAAATGGAGATTATCTTTTGATGAAATAAATGTATGTGGGGAGACTTCCTGACTACCAGAGCATCGCACCCTATGGTGATACGAACGGTGTTCATCGTCAGATGTGATGCACTCGACAACGTGTCTCCAGCCCTCCGGTACATGTTAGCTCTGAAGAACCAGTGGAAAGGTTTTGATTTCAGAGTTAGGCCCAAGTCTCAGACCCTGCCTTCAGTAAGACATGTTTATTCTGACAAATCTGCATATGGACTTGACATTTTTAAGCAGCAGGAATGAAGCAGGAAACGTATCCAATTTGTACCTATCAAATATCACCCTTTTATTTAGTCACACTGCGTCTTCCCTTTTCATGCTAAGAGTTGTCTTTGTTCCTTTTGACTCTTACTCCCAAGGGAGTTTGAGCTTTGAAAGTGTTTCATGTTTCAGAGCAGCCTTTTTTCCCCCTCAGATTTGTTTACTGATCCATCCTTGGTAAGACCTTTTAGTGAATGTGATAGGAAGGTTATTAAAAATAAAATATTCATCAGGAAATCAGCCATAAACATGTGGGCTAGTTAAAATTCAATTCCTAATTCTTTCAACCTTGACATCATTTTGCTTTTTGCTTAATATCTCTGTATACAAATTTCTGAGCTAATTTATTTTATCAACTTATGCTTATTTCAGTTGTTCATACAACGCGCTCTTGCCTGCTTAATAGCATCAAATACCGTGACAATGGTAAAAATGACAATGACAAACGGAGGATTGTGACAGATTGGCTGAATTTGAATGTCTCTTACTGAGAAAAATATTTCGGGAGTGCCATTAATTGCTTTCACAGCAGTGAGTTATGTTTGTGCATCTTGTCTGTCACTGGGTGCCTGTTCCTGCTCCTCCCGTGCGGAGGGGTGCCGACTTATTTCTTTTAATTGCCTGGGACAATCTTGCAGGGAAGCCAGGGCAGAGAGTGCAAGAGAGAGACAGGAGAGGGAAAGCAAAGCAAGTTGGTCCTGGACAGAGGTGGGAACTGGATTTATCTGGATTATTAAATGCAAGCGGGGATGGAAGATTGGTACAAACTGGCCATCTCTGGGAAGCAGCGTGACAGCGATGGTAGTGAGTGGCTGCCGCCTGGTAGCTGTGGTGGGTCACACCGTTTCCACTACACGATTCCCAGTGAGGCTGAGGCTGTCGATAATGCTCATTCTAGCGGCTGTGTTCTTAATTTTCTAGAAAGATGGTTCATTCTCTTACTCCCTCCCACTGGCTCTTCCTCAACACCTTCTGTGTTTTCAGCATCCTTCTGTTTTCTCCCACCGCTATTCCTGCTGCGGCGCTGGGCATTCACGCTGATGTGGTCATTCACTCAGACCTTCGATCCTGTCATGGGGGAGAATTAAAATTACCCACTCCAACACTCTGTTCTCCGTTTCCCCTCTGGGTTCAGGTGCGTCGGCTGCCAGGCAGGGTAGACCCTCGCTCCATCTGCTCTCTAAGATGCGGTTGGGCTGAGGAGCCATACAAAAGCACATGGCTCTCACTTATCCCAGACCTGGGAAGCTTGCACAGGGCTGGAAGAGCCACCCCTGTCCCCTGTACAGGCAGATGGACTGAGTTTCAGTCCAGCCTTCGGTACTGTATTACAGTTACTTCTGTCTGTCACATTGGGGTTCAGTAGTGTACTGCTTTCTTTGTCAGCTCCAATTTCAGGTGGTTTATGCATGGATTTTAGACTTTTTTTAACTAGAGAAAAATACGCTTCAATCCTTTGGACATCTTGCTTTGCAAATCAGTGACTGCAGCCAACAGTTGCCTGTCAGCTCACAGTATGTGTGATAATTGTAAAGGTCAAGTAGAAACCTGCATCATCAGAGACCTACCAGTATTCAGCATGTCCTCAAAGACTATGTGCTGCTGGCATGCTAGCGGAAGGGACACACGGCAGCTCGGTGGGGTAAACCAGGGCTTGAGCGGTACCTGTTGGAGAGTGTCGCTGCTGCCATGCACCCCTGCTGCTTGCCCGGCAAGGCTGTGCCTCTGACGGTTGTTCTGGGGAGTCCCCGTGGTCTTTATTGCTAGAGGTGGGGAGGAAAAGAGCCACCACTGAAATCACCAGTCTGATGAGCACTGCTAGCAGAGGAATGATCTAGGCATTTAATTTTAAGTTTCATTTTCAGAGCGATTCAGACCACTTCCTTGGGGTGACCAACATATTTTGGAGCCTGAGGAACATTTTTAATGTTGGTAATGTTTATTTTATTAAAAAAGAAATAAGAAGTGACCCTGAAAGGGCTGGAGCTGCACATGAGGTGTTCATTTCTGAGCCTCTCCTGAAGCACTCTTCTGCAGAGACAAGAATTTGCCGATTTGGTTTCTGACCCATGCATGTCCCTTAGCCTTCTGCGAGGCTTAGGTGTGCCTAGGAATAAGAAAATAATTATTTCTTTTTATTGCATGCAGGTTTTCTCTGACTTCTTTCCTTCAAATCTCCAGGTTAAATAATCAGGAGATATCAAAGGGCAGGTTTTGAAATACATGCACTCAATTGCTCAGCCGTCTGTCTTAGTTGAAATCATGATTATGCTTTAGAGCAGAGATTGATTTTCTTCCCTGACCGCATTGTCTTTTGCCAGAGGAGAAGATGCTGGCCAAACCTGCGTAAACTCTTGCTCTCACCTTCAGTAGAGGTGAGCATTTTTTAAGTGCCACAGGTACTTGAAAGCCTTATTGGGTCATGAAAATCTGTTCAGAGGCCTAAAGAGCTAGGGCTTGGAGTAAAATACCTTTTTTGATAAATCCACCTCTCCTTCTGTCCTTTCTTCCAAAAGGTCAAAGCTAATGATTTCCCATACGGTTGGCACAGTTGAAAATACAGTGCAAAGAATCAGAGTTTGTTTACTACTACTTTGTGTATTAATATGAGGAAAAAACATAAATAGTTTTCCTTGCAGGCTGGTGCCTGGGGAATAGAAATCAGGGAGCAATTTGCCAGTCTTAGTGTATTTGTGAATGTGCATTTCTGCCTGATGGCAAATGTTAAATCAGCCTTGGAGTCAATCACCCGCCATAAACTTTCCCTATCCTGATATACGCAGAAATGTATTTGTATCCCAGCAGAGAATGAACGGATTTTGAATTAGCTTTAACCAGGCAGTGTCTCAGTTTTGCTCATGATCTGCAAAAAGAGAGAGAACAGCTAGGAAGTGCATATTATGAAATTTGATAGACAATGAGTGATTGAAATGTGGAGCTAGTAATGTATTTGCTTTCCCACTTATCTGTAATAGAAGTACGGGGAAAGCAAAGATTTTCTTGTTCCTTTTTACTTAAATGGGGGCATTTCTCATTTATCTTTTCTTGCTGTAGAAAATAATTGGGTTTTTTCCATTAAAATATAAATGTGCATTTCTCCTTTTCAGATGCTTCCTTCTGAAACAGGTGGTTTTTAAAACCTAACAATTTAGGGATGGGAATGTGTTAACAGCTAACGTTATTTTTTCTGATTTATAGGTATTTTTTTCCCATCAAAACTGTTTTTGGTGCCAGCTGGGGGCAAATTCTAAGTCAGTCACTGGCAAAATTCTTAAAAATTGGGTGTTTTAACTGATTTGAATGAGGGTACCCAGGAGAGTTGAATTTGCAGCATCTGGACCTTGCGAAATGTACGGACAGGGGATATTTGTCTGTTAAAAGACTGAAGCCACTTTTTGGCTGAAAAAAAATCAGGGCTTGCCTTCTGATACAGAAGAAGCTTGTCTTTGTTTCTCAGATCAAAGTGTGATCCTGTAGTTGAGCCTGTAAAAATGCCCGGTGCCTCCCCCTCCTCCTCTGGATCCTGTAATGCATTGATTCATCAAAATCAGTCGCACTTTCATGAATTAGTCATTCGGTTCCTTGCTGCATCTGGACAAATTATGTACTTCTTCCTGCACGCCGATATCTCGGCTCTGGTCTCTGAAGCGAATGCCGCTGACTGGCTTGTTTAATAGGCCAGGCTGCTTCTGATATGGAGCTGGCTGACAGCAAATAAACAGTTACTTTGTAGGATTTTGTTTGATCACCTGCAAGAATCACCCCAAACCTCTGTGATGAAGGGGCTCGCTGCCTGCCAGTAGCGGTGGCAGAGAGAGGAGTTTTCAAAGGCATAAAGCGCTGTTGCTATTTAAGGATGGATTAAATGCCGCATTACCACCAGCAGCTTTATCATGGTGGAAAGCACAAAGACGTGCCTGTTGGTGTGGCAGGTTGGCCCGCGGGCCAGTCCGGGAGCCACGTCCCTATAAGGTGCAGTGCAAACCCTCCTGCCTCTTGGATGCTTCTTGCTCAAAAGAATTTGAAGCACGGCTGATGACAGGCTGCCTGTAGAGACTGGCTTGTTACCTGTGCTCACCGATACCTTTTACGACCTGTACGCTGTGCTGGAAGAGGGTTCAAAAGCAGCAGCGTACGGCAGCAGTGCAGGATGAGGGCAGGAGAGCGCCCTGTGGAGCAGACCACGGGGGTGACACAGCCTGGTTGGTGTGGGGTGGGAGTTTGAAGCAGGACCTCCCCAAACCCCTTACAGCACCGTGGGCCCCAAAACATCTGACCATTTTCTGTATCGAGAAAATGGGATGTTGCTGTGAGGATCCCCCACTGATTGCGGCACATTCTTGAAGATGATGATTTCTGGGCACAAACTAAATTATCCTTGTGAAGCCCAGTGCTCGTGTCTGAGCAGGACGTACCTGCAGCAACAGCTAACTCATCTCGCCAACGAGCGCAGCATGGGATGTGGGCATCCTTCCTGACTCCTGTTGCTTTGTGCTTAGAAGCATGAAATGTAATCATCATTACCTTATCGCTCTCTTATCTCCCTTGGGTGCTGTGCCCTCTATCCTATCCCTTCGCGCAGAAGTCATTGCTCACAAATATCCTCTTGCCTCTCTAAAATCTAGCTGGAGCATTTGACTTGATGGCCTTCCGTGATAGGAAATTCTTCAGCCTGGCTGTGTGAAGAAGTATTTCCTTTTATTCGTTCCAAATTTACTGGCAATTATTGACTGACCCCTTTGCTCTTGTGTTATGGGATGGTATGAAAAGAGAGGGATTGATCAATCTTCAGTATACTGCCCTGCAGTGTTAACGATATTTTATTTTCCTGTATTATGGGAGAGAGAGAGAGATATCCTTTTTCATTACAAGTCTGATCAATTCCTAAGTTTTTCAGGGCATTCAAGTTCCTGAACTTTACAGGTAGTAAAGAATAAGATGAAAAGGCATAGAGTTGTTCTTGAAATAAATCGTTGAAGAAGATGAAGAAAAATCAACGGTTGTTCATTTATGTGTATTGCTTTGTGCCTAAATAAATTAGAATCAAAATTGTGCAGCAAAGGAAATGCAGGCCTCTGCTGTCTCTGCTGCATAAGATCTTCAGGCAACGTTTATGGAGTTCGAAAATAATGTTTCTGGTAATAAATGGCAGAAATATTCTGTTTTCTGCATCAGCAGATATGAGGATTAAAGGATTTGACCATATTAAACAATTTTGCACAGCTTTGGCTCCCAGGGCTTGCAGGCTGCATTATCAGAGTTCATCTCACGGCATTTCCAGACCTGATTTAAGAAGAGAATATCTTCCTGCTTTGCAAGTTGTCACTCCCTAATTTAGGCCATCTTTGACAGACTTAAAAAAACAAAGATAGAGAGATTATTTCTCTTCTCTTGAAAGTGGGATGGATTCCTAAGGCTCCCCCAATCAGCCATTTGAAATTATGGAGATAATTGAATTGTATTGTTTCTCCATACTCCCCGGAGCTCTGCTCATGCTGGACTATAACATTGCTATGGAAACTTGAAAATGATAGTAGCTGATCTTTGTTTGGGTGAACAAGAAGGTTTCCTCTGCCATGTGTCGTTATAATCAAGCTGGACCTGGAGTATAACAACCTGCCCTGTCTCTGAGGAAGGTATCGCACTCCCTTTATTTTTTTTAAATTTATTTTTTAATTTCTGAATTTAAAACCATGGAAAAATTTGTTGGTTTTTTAGCTATCCAGCGTAAAGATACAGCACAGGTACCAAAATAAGAGTGAGATGCCTTTGAGGTAACTAGGTGTGAAATAAATCCTGAACATCCTCCTACCTTCAGGGTTTGTATCGGACTGAGGAAGTTCGTCCCTGCTGTGCTCCAAAAGCAAATGTTCCTGCCTTCCTCTGCCAAGAATGGGATGGGGAAGGTACGTGGTTAACTCAGTTAACCAAGTATCTTTTCTTAAAATTGCTCTGACGACAACTGTTAACAGCAAACGTTGATGCAGGAAGCTGGCCTGATTTGTAACCTTAGTTAAAACCATCCCACCTGCCTCAGTGCTGCTCCAGCACTTCTTTTTTGCAGTGTTGAGTTGCCTGCTCTGAAAGCACCAGCCTTCCTGTGCTTTTGAAGAGTCATTGCTTCAACATTGTTTGTGTGGATGTTTGACTTCCTTTACACATTTTCCAGCTGGCTGTGCTGCTTTGGGTCCATGTATCAGGCGCACCACAGTAATACATCGTCACCCATTTGTATTGCATGTGTATACTGAGGACTTATTTTTATGATCCAAAGAGCAAGATTTTACATGTTATCGCTTTCACTTAATGTGTCATTTATCTGATAACCATCTAATAGACTCCTGAGTGCCCTAGAGACTGATTTTATTTTAGAATTATTTTTTGCATTGAAGAATCATTAAATTTTAGGTGAAAAATCATGTAGATACCCATTAAGTTATGCTTGGGTAAACCCACCGACTCCATTTTGGCTCATCATTCCTCATCTTCTAGTTTTTTTGTCCAGACCAAAAGTTTTCAGTCATACAAGCCCTTTTTTTGAATTTCTAGCAAACCGTAGCATCTACTGCAGCGTTAAAATTCTCTCCCGGTGCTGCATGTCACAAGCCATATTTTACAAAACTTCTTTACCTTTTTCAAAGAAAACTCTTAGGACTTTGAAAGTCCTGAATGCGGATATCTGCACATGTTGACTCTTGCTGTCTGCACAGGATTAATCAAGGCTGTCACACATCCAGCCATAAAACCTTTAATATTTTTAAAAGGTTTGAAGCTGCTATATTTATCGGATGCATCAGGGAGAATAAACTGTTAAACTGCTGTATCAGTAGGAAATAGTTTTAATTGTTGCAAAGTAAGGCAGAGATGAGCCCCAAATGCTAGCCAGCTAGAAAAAAAACCCTCTAGATATTAGACTGAGACGCTGCTCTTTGAATCTTTCGCAAATATTTCCTCTCACACACACATGTATGCAAATTGCACTGTATTCGGTGGAATTTGCACATGGAGGCTGGTGAAAACATTAATCAGTTCCTTTAAATAGGCAATAAAAAGGGTAGCGTGCCCTTTACTCTGCTGGTAAATACCTCATTTCTGAAGAAATCCCATTGTTGACTTTGTCACTGGAACACATTAATTTTGACACACAGCTTCTGATATTGTGCACATAATGTCAGAAGTGGTCTCGGGTATTTGTAGCAGCCTGTGTCCAACACAAGCATAATGCAAAAGTCTGTAATTTCATTTTAGTTCTTTTCTGGAGTAGCCACCTTTTCAGCCTGATGTTGGAAAGTTTCTATGAGATTTCAACCTAGAGGTGGAAAAACTTTGTCAGAACTTTTGTGTTGCATTTGAGTCATCACCACCCAACAAACAGTGGTGATGGTTTCTCAAACCTAATTTGAAATTCTTGAGTCTGCAAAGCTAAATTGGAAGTGCTACCAAGACAGATGTTGCTTTTCCCTTAATTCTGCACTTCAGCTTTTAGCTTTGCTGGAGATATGAACAAAAGAGAAATGGTGGGGAAGAAATAAAAGTTAATGGTTCCTTTTCATCTTTGAAACACGTTTGAGTATGGAGAAAGTTTGGATAAGTTTACTTTTCCTTGTATATATTCCTTGTGTACACACATTATGTTATGTATACGCTCAGAAATGTGTAACACACAGTAAGATACAGCACAAGTAAAATACTGGTTATACACAACCATTGATTATCTGTCCAGAGGATAACCATGCTGCAGTCACGTATGGATCTGAATGGCTGTTACTGTATACACTGATCCCTGCCCAAACAGGCTCATGCCAGAACCAGATGGGCTTTGTTCTGTTCAGCTTAAGATGTTTGGGAAGGCACAGGCAGAATCTAACTAGGGAAGAGCTAGTGTTGGGGCCATACCAGATTTTTCCAAATCTCCCAGAGGAATGATGATCTTACTGGTGTAAATGGCAAGGTGTGTGCAGTAGTATTGAGCAATAGACTGTATTTTGATGTCCCTTTTATGAAACCATAGCGATTTTCAGTGTTCGGTGAGTTGTAAGGGGGCAGATCCTGAGAGGTGTTCAGCATCCCCTGAGAGCTGCTGAACAATTTAATTCCTTATGGCTACTGTCAGAGCTGAGGATGTTACGTGCCGTATAAGATGAGCACCTACCTGATTATGCACGGCTGCGACACTAACTTCTCAATTCTCCCATATGCCTTTCTTACAATTGAAGCATTGCAAAGGCTAAATTATCAAAAAGGTGTCCAAATAATGATGGCAATTACATGATTAATTAGGCATGCAAGTGCAGTTGCTTAAAAATTTTCAACAGTTGGTGCTTAATAGCAAAGAAACCATTGTGCAACTAAATAAACCCCCAGAAATGATCAGGTGGATCTGGGGGCAGGTAAGTCCATTTAAGTATGGAATTGCAAAGTCAGTGTAATTAGTTACCTAATTGTGTGCCCAAACTTGTTTGATGCACTTAGTGTGCATGTATAATTAATGATGATTTATTGAAAAGCGGTCTTACTGTAAATGCTTTCCTTATCATTTCCTAAAAATCAAATTGCTGAGGGAAAGATTAGAACCTCATTTAATATATATGGATAGAATTAGAATTTCTTCTTGCTCTTTTTACTAGCTTAAAATAGATAAGCCTAGAAATTATCTGCCTATGAACTCATATGGAGGAATGGACCTAATACACTCAACTTCAATCAGTTGAACTAATACTAATAGTTCAAATATTTTTCTCAATTCACACAGGAAAGGAGAGAAAAAGCAGAATTTTTTTGCAGGTAGCACAGAAATGTGAATAGCATGTCTCCTTTCATGCTTTATCTTCTCCCCCAAAGCTCCCTACCTTGAATGGTACTGTGCATTTGAGTAAAAGTTAAGCTGAGCACTATCTGCTTTCTAGGTGCATAGATTAATGTTAGGTTATGGCAACATTAACTGTTACTGAGTTTGCATTTCTTTGGCAGTAATTCTGTGGTGCAGTAGCAACTTTGCTTCTCATGGAGCTGCTGTTTTGCTGGTACAGGGAGGAAAGTACGACAGCACTGTGAAGAGGCTGGTGCTGCTTTTTGGTTGTGTCTTCCTCAAGTCTTGACGCTTCAGTGCATCTGTAGATGTAGCAAGTGAGTGGGGTTTCAGAAGCTCTCAGAAGCCAGGCTTGTAAAGCCTTCTCAGTCTCCCATGGCATTGGTGTTTAAGCTGTTTCTAGAAGATTGGGTTTTAGAAGAAGGCAGAAGAGGAGAAGGAATTGTGATGTGTTTTTCCCTCGTCAGCTGGGGCCCTTGGAGTGAACGCAAGCTGGCCATTAGACTTGTTTCTAATGGGGAATTTCACAGGGAGCTCAAAACCAGGGGAGGACCCTCAGTTTTGAACTTCATGGGTGGCATCCTATTTCACTATCCAGAATAAAAGCTTCAGGTGAGGTGGGTGGTGGACAGTAGGGTACATGGCAGCCTGGAGAACGAGGGCTGCCCCTTCTCCCAAAGCGACAGCACAGCTGTGCTCTTCCTTCTCAGAGGTGCTTCCCTGGTCTGATGGCGGTGTCCAAGCACATCCATGTTCCAGTAGTAACTGCATTACATACTCCTGCTACTCATGTTCCTTCTTTCCAGTGTTTCCTTTTCCTGTGATGGGCAAATCTCATTTCTTGGACATTTCAGACAGGTTTGAGAACCAAATGATGGAAGAAAATTCATCATCGATTTCTTCAGGTTTCCTAAGAATCTTTGCACTATTACCTCTTTCCTTCCTATTTTTTACTTGACACAGCACAGATCTGTCTTTGCTCCTTTTTCATCTTATTATTTTCAGGCTTTGGTTTCCTGCCTTGCTTTTCTTGATGGGCTCACCACTCCTTCCCCTGATCTTCTGTTCATTTTTGTTTTCACTGACATGCACAGATCCTGTATTTGTTCTGGCATTCAGATCTTTCCTCATTTCCTTTCTATCTTTTAACAGTCTTCTCTCATCTCTTCAGATATGACTTCCAAGCTGTCTGGCGGCTTCTTCTCCTAGCTACCCCATAGTACAAGGGAAAATAATGTGTACTGCGCAGCAGGTCCAGTGGAGGAAAGCAGAGCAGATTTATGTACAACAGAGTTTGCTTGATTTTTTAGTTTTCAAATACTGGTTTAAATGAAAATTGGTTTCATGCTTGAAAATGTACATAATTAAAGAAATACTTTGATCATCTGAAAAATACAATTCTATTCTATGAACATAAATTAAAATATATCATGTGTAGGCTATTTACTGCCATTACTCTAATATTCTAATTCAATTTGCTATCTCTCATTCCTACCAAATTTTTCTCAATGTTGTTTTTAAAGCAGATTTCATAGATATAAGCCATGGAAGAAAAAATAAAGTGTAAATTATTACAACAAGGAATCTGGAAAATGACTTAGGTCCTAATTTTATATCCTATAATATTTGTGTAAACAGGTCAAGAACCTCATTGATTTCAGAACGGCTTCATGTGGAGACACATATATAGCAAGTTTTGTGCTGTAATCACCAATAGAATCCAAATCAGTCTGAAAAAGTAAGAATCAATTAGTCCTCTCCCTTTTCCTTAATTTTTCCCTAAGTTGGTTACACCAGGACAAGCTGCGATAACTCTTTCCTTTTAGCACAGTTAGGGTTCTTCTGCAGAGCGCAGTGATATGTGGACAGTAGGTTGACTGGGTACCTAAAAATTAGTGCAAAACATATCAGTAATAAAGCTTCCCATCTTCAAAGCATTTTACAGACATTAACTAATGAATTGTCACAGAAACCGTATAACATAGACAAGTGTCTTTGTCCACATTATGGATATGGAGAAAGTAGGGTAACAAGGATAAATCACTTGTCCTGGGCCCCAGAACAGCTGACAGCAGAGGAAGGATTTGTAATGGAGGAATTTCTGGCCAAACATGCGGGAAGGCTGAGATTTCGCTTTCCCTGATGACTGTGTCTCATACAAAAAATTGCCAAAGGTGGGTAAATACCATCCCTTTCCCCCATCCTTTTCCTTCCTTTGGCAAGTTTTATTGCCTCTTGCTCTCACAGATATTTCTAAAAGGACTGTGTGCAATAAGTTGGGGGAGAGTGTAAAGGTCAAAAATTGTATCTTGGAAAATGGTATTTTTTTGAATTTCCCAGTCTGATGAGTCATTCATTGCTATGACATATCGTGTCTGCTTTTGTTAGTCATGTCATATTAGACTCAGTGAGCGAGAATGATCCTGCCTATTCCAGGCTGGCTGATTTAATGAAAAAAATTAAATTGAGAGTGACACTAAAGTGCAAAAGAGTAATCTGAGGGAATGCAGTTAGTTTGCTTCAGATCTTATTTCTTCTGTACGTTGGACTGACATGAATGTTTTTCTTCATAACCTGCAGTTCACAACCAGCTGAGTTCTCTAATATTATGCACTTTACAAAAGTGACACTATTTTATTGAATTAAGTAAACAATTTGTCACTGCTGAAACTCAGTGTTAGTAATTTATTAGAAATTACATCATTATTTTACAATACAGGACAAGTGAGTCAGATGAAATGCATCTAGCTAATTCTGAATTTCAGGATAATCGATGAAGCCTTTGTTAGATTAAAATATGATATATTATCTAAAGCCATTTAGCTGGGCCTGGGCTGAAATTTAAATATTTCTATAACAACCTAACTCTTAATTTCAAAAACAAGCACACGTTTCCATTAGTACTTCCAGTGAGTATGTGTCATCATTTTCTGATGACCAAATCCGTGGAGAACGTGCTTTATTCTGTGCTGTTCATCACAGGGTCATACTTTGTGCTGTGATATTGAGGGTTTCCAGCAGAACAAGAAGTTGTGCCAGTTGTGCACAGGGAGACGCCTTTCCCTCCCTGACCGACTCTCTGAAAGTCTATGTGCTTTGGTGACATCCTTCTGACAGACAAGTCTTCCATCAAATTGTTGGGTTTGTATCTAGGAGGTGTTGAATTGAGCTTTGGCCATTGAGTGGTCTGAAACTGAGAGGGAGACCTTGGGTGGAATTTGGTGTATCATGGGGCGTGCAGCAGAGCAGGTGGTCAGAGGGCTTCCTGCGCCTTGAGTGCCCAGCAGATCTGCTGCCGTGCTCTCCTCCAGCTCGCTTTGGACTGATGGTTTCATTTGTGGGTAGGTTATATTGCCACAATCCTGACAGGAAAGTTGAAAGTACATCTGACTGAAGTCAAATCATCACCTAAGAGGCTGAAGTCCTTTACCTCTGGCTTAGGCTCTAGAAATATCTAATTCAGAACAACTCCCAAATTACTCTCTGAGTTGACTAAAGTCAGGTCTAGCATTACAAAAAGTTGGTATCAGCATGGTTGTAAGCTTATACCTGTGACCATGACCTCTACCTTGCTGTAATCGCCTGTTATTCGGGCTGTTTCCCTGGTTTTCACCCATGAGATCTTTTTTGCTAAAACAGTGGGATGTTTTAGAGTAGTGGTGTGCTTATACACAGTGAGAGTACCTAGACCTACCTTAAGTGAAGCACGCTATATTGCTTTTCACTGTAGTGAAATCTGCATTTTAAAGTTTTAAAATCAAAAAACTGTAAGATTTTAATGAGGTAGAAAATAATTTGTCCAACCACAGGAAAAAGGAAGAATTTTGAAAATTTTATCAGGTGGTCGAAAAGCTGAAGCCTGGAATATTTTCATTAACTGAGAAGGAAGATAAAATTCTAGAGTGAAAGAAGTCAACTGAGTGACAGATTTCCTTTCAAGCTATTTTAATAATAATTTGTATGTATGTCTAAATGGTAAGTAAATTGAAATCATAGATAACAATTTTTTAAAAGTCAGTGTTAAGTGATTATTATTCTTTCCAAAACTGGTTGATAAATTAATTGAAAATTATTTTTCCTTCAAAAGCGATGTTTTAACAAATCTCTTATTTTCTAATTTCAAAGAATTGCATTCTGGATTTCCCAAGGTTCCTTTTTTCCCCCAGGTTTTTTGCATTTTTGCCATGTATTTTTCTGGGTCAGTATAGCCTTACCTTCTACTAGGAGGGAAAGACATGCTGGCCCATAGTTGTAGACAATTTGTGCAATCTAAAGCAAGCTTGTAAGTATCGGGAGGAGAAGCACTCTTCTAAATCAGAGTGAAAACATTCAATTGTAAGGTCTGTTTCTGAGGCTGTGGCTCCTGCTGACTTCCTAAGGGGAAGGCCCTCTTTTTTATAAAGAAGATTTTTCCTCCCTCCCTTTAAGCTGTTGGCAGTAGGAGTTGGATTTCCTTCTGTCAGAAAGTCCCCTCTTGGCAGTGGATGTGCCTGGGATACTTAGGTGATTAATGACCCTAGTTAAGGGCCTGTTACCAAGGGAGAGTTCAATTCATCTCACTTCACTGGAGCATTATATACTGTGTATTGTCATCGGTGAAGATACAGTCTTTTGCAATTACGGTAGGTAAATTCTGTCTTTCAGCATACAGGTGATGAGTCTTCCTTTAGTTTTCTCCAAAGGACAGGGTTATGAAATAACCCCAGCTGTGTTGTCTAAGAAATAACCCCCCTAGATTTTGTTCCGCTCTGGGACATGGCTTTTGGGGGGAAGCAAGGATTGCATTACTTTGTGTTTACGATTTTGAGGTACAAGGTGAAGGTTTAGGCAGTTGCTGCAGAAGATTGAGGGAGAAAAATAGGAAAAGTTGTAACCCAGCCTTTGTATCTCGGTTTCTATTCTGTCCCTCGGTGTCTTTATTAGGTTATGGTTTTCCATATGTGCTGTCTGCCTACAATGAATGGAAATAAATAAAAAGAACAGCAGTATTTCAGCTACTTTTTTGTGGGAGGAAAACGAACTTCCCTGACTACTAAAAATTATTCCTCGAGCAGTTTGTTTAATATCCCCACAGTCACAACTGCAGGAAATGCAAACTGGAATGGGGAAAGAAAATAAACTTTAGTGTGAAATCCCCTATGTCTGCTGATGGAAGGGCAGCTCCGTTCTGCAAGTGAGGTCCAGCAGCCACCACCTTTGGTGCCTGGCTTCGTGGGGCTTCGCAGTGCCCTTTATTCAGCCAGAGAGCGTAAAAGAGAAGGGGGCAGAGGAGGAAATTTGTAGGCCACTTATGTCTCATGGATGGGTGTAGGTCACTTCTGTCTTCCTGAGTGGTCCAGGGACCCACAAGGTGGGAATACAGGTGAGGAAGGAAATGAAAAAAGCCGGTTTGCTCTGGCAGACATGTGGGACGGTGAGTAGCCCTGTGCCCAGCGCACTGCTCCCTTCTGCTCGCTGGGGGAACGGGGAGCAGCTCATGCCTATGTCCTGGGTTAGACAGAAGGCTGGTTGATAACTCTTCCAAGGTAACTTTTCCAGCAGCTGTACAGTTTTGCTGCAGTCCAGGTGCAGAATTAACAGCTTTCTGAACCAGAGCATAGATGTAACAAGAATTCATTTGCAACTCCTCTTTCTGCAAAGCTTACAGCATCACTGGGCTGTTCAAGGGAGTTACCAGCTTGGTGAGGAGTTTGGGCATCAGATTAGCAAATAATACGAGATGCATTTGTCAAGATGGCTAATGGGTTGCATGGCTTCCTGATGGCATTGCCTGGCACAGTGTATGCTTGTTGTCACACGATAGACATGAGTGACATCCTCCTGTCACAGCGTGTCCCAGTCCTGGTCACTTTTAGGTTTCTGCACCTTGTAGTTCAACTAGCAGCATGAGCTCCAGCTCAAGAAAAACAATTTATGAACTGTTTTATTTGAGATATTGCCTAAAGTTGCTTTCGAAAATGGTTGTTAGTCACCTCTGTCACTTTGATGCTTTTCAAAATTGTATTTCCTGTCCAATTTCTCACTTTGTCAGACGGCAGTAATTAAGGTTTAACGTGCAGAATTTAAGCCAGAAAGGACTTGCTGTGCAAAAGATGTATGCAGGCACTGGGGAGTAAATTTAGCAGCCTTCTAGTTGTAAATATTTTATTGCTTTATGTGTGAGATTATGACCATGATACACAATGGGAGTTGGAGATGTGACTGAAGATGAAAATGTGGCTGTCTGTGGAGGGTGTTTGTGCAGTGAAATGCAGTGGTAGCTCTATTGAGCCTATCTGGCCACTGGGTTAATTTATATTCACCAAACCCCTAAACCTGGGAAATGAAGGAAAGGTTGTGATGGTTCCCTGGTTAAGGTAAGAAGATTATCTCTGGAAAGACCCATCACTGCTCCTAGCATAGCTTTTTCCTGTCTCTCCCTTTTCTAAGGCTTAGGTCTTCAAGTAAGAAAAGGTGCCTTGGTTTGCAAAATGCAGCAAGGAGGAATCACTGGGGTTGCAATGGCTTTGACAAATTGTATTGAAGCCCGAGGATGAGTAGACGGCAGCCAACCCTACATCCCTCACCTGGTCTATCGGCTCTTTATTCTGTGTGTGTTGTCAGGAGCAGATCCAAGTGAACAGTGATTAAGAAATAACTCTCCAAAAGTAATTTTTCTGAAAATTTTCCTGCTCTGAAAACAAGACAAGGAGCAGATGCAGAAATTGTCCTCCAGACCTGGGCTCACGCATGGCATTGACGCTGTAGGTTGTTTCGATCAAGTGCCTGGTCTGTCTTATAGCACAGGAGAGGAATCATTGCTTACCAAAGCCTGTGCTGTATTCGGGGTGCAACTCTTCTGCTGGGTAACTCCAATATTATCTGGAGAGCAGGGTAAAAGCAAAGGATTATTAATCTGGATTTCGGTGTGCTTATAGTTGGAGCTTTAGTTTGGATAAATCTCTAATTAAAGCCAAAGGATGAAAGCACTCCTTCAGTAAGGTATTACAGTGTTAATTCTTTTACTTGTTCAGTTGCATGAGAGAAATGATAGATTGAGCTACCAGATAGTTTATACTTATGGCATATGGGTTGTTTGTTTTTTGCAGCTGAGCAGAGCGACAGCTTTGGGCTTGCCACTGTGCTGAGTGTTATAGATTGCATTTACAATTCCTCCATCATTCCCTATTTGCATGGACATTTTAGTGCCTCTGGACCTTTGCACAATTATCTCCCAGGATTATTAATCAAGTCCCACAACATTAATACATCCAATCAAGTTAATTGAAAGAGATAGGTTTTATTAAAAAGAAATCCTGGCAAGGCTTGTAGCCTATATAAAAAGATTGTTCTATAGAATCTCTACATCTGATGCAAAAGAAAAACCTCATATGTGTGATACAAAGCAACTAGACCAAAAATAGCTGCTACAACTGGGATCTTGCTGTGGTTGGCTAACCTGTGGCTTTACAGCAAATAGCAAGGAATGTCTTGAATAGTTTAACTTTCCTCTCATTTGAACCATAAGTTCTGTATACAATACAAAGTTATGTAATACCATCCATAGGGCATGTTTCTAGCAGTTTTCAGGGTCTTCACTTTCAATTTATACAGTTTGTGTATCTTCAACATGAATGGATGGTTGTGGTAGCTGCATTAATGAAACATAACATCTATCTCAGTGAGTCAGTGAAAGCCAGTATATTTATTCACCATAGATTTGCTAGTTGAAGTGTAGGTAATACAACTACATCTACATTTCGGTTTTGATTCAGAGCAGTAGTATGGCTGTGAAGCCAGTCCTCTCGTTGTCCCCACTGACTGTGTGCTGATTCAATTCACAGCTCTGTTTTGCTGTGCACAAACTGGCCCAGGCAATGCCTCCCAACCTCTAATGGAGATAAAAGGTCTGAAACAGTGATAAGTTTTGAACCACATGCATGGTGGGCATGTTTGGTTGAGGGGAGCAGATTAAATCTAGTCCCTAGTGGATGCCTGAACTACATACAGTGTAGACAGAAGCCTCAGTACCAGATTGAATCTAATGATTTACTTCTGCTGTGTGAAATTACTTGCTAATGCAGATATAGCGGTGAGACTACGATGAGGAAACTGTTTGCAGTTGGTGGCTCCGGACGTAGTAACTAAACCATTGTCACCTGAAGTTTCCCAGCACATCTACTGTTGTATGTTGGACTGAACTGGTGAATCATGCACTCATCACATGCTGTGCCTGTGTGTCTCATTTCCTTTCTTGAAGTCTTTCCAATGATACCATAGGACCAAAACTGGACAAAATCATGCATCCAATATACTTTACTGTAGAAGTCAAGATCAGTGTGTTGACAAGGACAAAGAATGAGACTTGCTTCACCACCACCTCAGCACCAACAGCTACTGCCTTCATGTCCTCAAGTGTTTTTCTTGCCTGTAGAATGACAATGGCAATTGTCCTCTGTCAAGGTTTGTTTTCACCAATACTTTAAAGAAAATGAGGTCGTAGATGTATTGAGGACTTAAATTAGCAGAGACTAAAAAAATGCAGCAGCTGGGAATCTCAGCCTGACCTAACTGGGGTAGGCATATATTTGGTGAGGTTTCAGTGACTGGAAAATCTGAGTCTGAAGCTTCCCATGAACTCCAACTCTTTGCGTCCCTCGCTGTTTTGATGCCATATCAGATAACGCTCACTGCCTTAGAAGAAAGAGGCCCGTCTTAACCTCTCAGATAAGACACATTTTCTTGTATTTACTACATCTTTCCAAAATATGTCAGAAGCTAATTTTCAGTCCTCAGGGGTTGTACTAGCTTGTCCGTATGTGTTTAAGTGGTAATACCTTCCAGTAATGGTTGGAAGACCAACTGGTTGTTATAGTCCTTGTAGCAGCTCCTTTAGCTCAGCTGTGTGACGTTTCTGCTTTGGGACAGATATTCAGGGCCAGGATTTTAGTCCTGAATGCTATGTGTGTGCATGCTCATATACATTATTAACCATGTTTTTTGTTAACAATTCTGTGCAGTTACAATATCTTATAGGTGACTGATAAGGGTTTGATACAACCAGTTTGTTGATGTGATCAGCATTCCTTTGCTGAACAACTTCTTGCTGATCTATGTCTAAGGAACCTGTAGCTTTAATGTGTTGGCTGTAGTCAGTAGACAGGCTTTTTTTGCCACAGTATAGCTTGGAGACAATTGTGTGGAAGATGGAAAGTAAAGCAGAGAAAATGTGTATTACTGGTGTAGACTTGTCGTTATATTCTACCAAGGAGACATTGAGCAGACCCTTACCAAAACGTGTCATGTTACAAAAATACTGTAAGATCATAAAAAGATATGAAGCACAACGTGGAAAACATCCTTACCTCTTTATGCACCATCTTGCATTACTAATGCCAGAAGGATATTACAAGATGGTTTTATTTTTTACCACTTGTGCTGTTTCCTGTTTGTCTTTAAGTCTAATTACTTAATTCACTGATTTCACACATCCCATTTCTCATCTATTAATGCCCTGCTGCAGTTACTTGGCTATCCAACAGTGCAGAGAAATATTACATCTAGATTTTTTTTTTCTCATTGTGATCACTTATTTCTGACCATTTCTTTAACTTTTAAAACTCAGAGTCACAAATCTAAATTTTGGACCCAAATGAGTTGGAACTATACCTTTAAAGCAAAAAAAACCCGAAAGCCCAAAACCTTTATTTAAGTTACCCCGATGTTGCTGTGTCAGCATCAATGTGATTAACCTGCCATACAAATGTGGGTGCTATAAAATGAACTTGCTCCAAGGCAGCTTTGATTTGCATGCTCAACACTTTCCAAGTGTTGCATTCATAAATCAGTAGTTTTTTGTGTGTGTCTGTTCTGGGTAAGTGTTTTTCCTTCATTCTCCCCTCCGTCCTGCAGCCCAACGTGTATATCATGGCCATATGAGACCTGCCCAGCATGTAGATTTAGAGATACTGATTTTATTTCTTAGGTACAAGGGAAGATCTATTGCCCAAGCTTTCTAAAATAAAGACACAAATCATTAATAGCTTGTGGAAAAACAAAAAAAGAAAAAAAAAGAAAAGGAGAAAGTGACCCACGGGTGCATTAGCAGGAAGTGCAGTATTGCAGAAGATAGGTGTTTCTACCCAATGCAGCATGCGCTATGCTGCATTCAGCACATCAGAGTTTGTATAAACAGAATCACTAGCAGCATACATTTAAATTCCCTTTTATTTAAAATTTTACATTTCTTCCAGAGAAGCTGAGCTGTTGCTGTTTCAAACATAACCCAAAGTCTTTCACTTCCAGATCATACTGTTTTCTAGGGAGTGCCTCACTTGGGTGCTGCGTTTCTTAGCAAACAGTCCTAGTTGTTTGTGGTGGGGAGTATGGCTGGCTCTGCCCAAACGTTATCTATGCCAAGTTCATTTAAATTGCATACAGTTAATTGACTCATTGTTGTGGAATGGGATTTCATTCTTCCTTTATTGCAGTGCAATGTCCTCATTTGATGGTAGTGATTAATAGATTTTCAGTTCCTGCAGATAAACTTTCTAAGCAGAGTGGTGGTGGCATCTTAAGAAGTGAAAGAGGTTATTTTGGGAGAGCTGGAAGGCTGAGCTGAAGGAATAGTGTGTGTTCCTATATTTTATTCCTAAGACCATAGCACCCATAAGAACAGGCAGTAGCTTCTGACTCAGCATCTCTGTTGGAGACTTAACATTAGTATATCTGCATAAGATCTGAAGACTTATACCTTCTTGTTATCTTTCACCTAGAAAACTCAGTTTTGTGACTCTTTTATCCCTGCCTTCTTACCACATAGTGGTTTAGAGACAACCCACAGTAATACCGTCTGCAAATGTAGGAACAAGAGTATGGGAATACTGTAAAATATTGTTGATTTGAATACTCGTTGAGTACTATTGAATACTAGTTGACTTGTTTTTACCTCCTAATGGAGATCCTTCCCATGGAAGATCTCTCTGGGTGACAGAAACCTGGGTTCAGATTTCTCATTAGAGATTGTTACAGTGACAAGATGGAGCATAACTATGTTTGATTTAAGTGAGTACGTAGGATGAAGGTGAGAGAACAACAACAAAAAAGCTAGGAAGGATTTAAGTTGGTCTGAAATGAGCAAAATTAGACTGGGATGCACCAAAGTTACAGCAGTCTTCTTCATTGGATACTATCTTCCAAAAAAAAAAAAAAAAAAAAAAAGCTTGAAAGTATATTATGAACCCAAATTGGTGTGTAGCTCAAGAAGTTCCAGATCAAAGGATCTGGAAAACAGTATTTTGTGTCCTGCACAGACTCCAAACTTTAAGAGTGGCTTTAAATTTATGAAATTTGAAACAGGATTTTCCCTCTAGCTCCTTAACTACCTAAGGACAGATGTTGAGCTTTGGGAATTGGTTGGCATTTGATCCTGAGCCACAAGTCTAATTTTCTTCAGGCTCTTCTGAATGGGAGGAGACAGGAAATGTATCACACAATATACAGCTGATGAAGTAGCTGATGATATTTTAATATGTGGAATTTATTTTTGGCTGTAAGTATGGGTTATGTATAACGCATATTTAAACCATTTCTGTTTGAATTCCCTCTGCAGCTGACAAGGTGAGTAATTAAAAAGAAAAACGGGTTATGGCCAACTAGACCTGGCTGATGCCATGTGGTCGGCTTGTGAAGAGAAAATTACATTAAGGAAAGATGGGTGTTAGATCTAATGTCAACTGATTAGAGCAAGGGTGGCTAAGTGCAGTATTTACCAGAGTAAATCAGGAAAAGGTTAAGGAAGGAAAAAAGGGCAAGAGATGAGATAAGAGGATTGAAAGCCATTGTGTTCCTCACTTACATCCTAGGAGATAATCCCAGCAAGTCCATCAAGATGAATGTGATGCGTGGTACTGAGCTGCAGGTCCCACCGGGGACCAGCCATGGAAATTAGGAGAAAAATGCCAGCAAGCGTATGTGGGAAAGAGAATAACAACAACAACAATAATAATAATTTTAATTTCAAAGGACTTTTGATATTATTATTTAAATACTTATTCTCTCATTTACAGCAAAGTTTCAGAGCAGGCAGGAGAAGAGAAACTTGGTAAGATGGCCTAATCAGGGTTGAAACACAAGAAAAAAAAGTATAAGCACAATGTGCTTTTTTTTTTTTTTTTT
>WAAD01012794.1:131495-167753 GCA_013389945.1 Fregata magnificens
TTTTTTTTGGTATTTCACAGAAGTTTTTGTTCGCTGCTTTTGTTACCTTAATTTTGCCCAACAAATCTTGCACCACAGGATCTGCAACTCTGCATATCAATACAGAAAGCACTACATGGGAAATAGTCAAGTAGTGCCAATATTTATTACACCAAAGACATGGATTTGCTTTGTTGGGTTTTTTTTTTTTTGTTGTTGTTGTTCTTCTAATATTACTCTCTTGTCTCCCGGCAAGAAAGCAATTCTCCCTTTGCCTCAGAAACATGCAGTATAACCTCATGTCTCGCTGGCAGGGGATTTAAAACAGCCACTATAATTTACATGATAATTGTGTCATATTTTTTACTTCCCATACAAGTTCCTCCTTGTTTGAGATTGTTCTGTCCTTCAGCAAATAGCACGCTTACCTTTGGCTCTGCAGGGGGCTCTTGGCAATCTTCAGTAAGGAATATAATAGAAAAATGGCTCACCTGATGATTTCAAGGGGACTACAGATTTAGGGAAAAGAATCTGGTTGGATGGGATAGGGAGGAGAATTCCACAAGGCGCTACTGGAGCAGAATAAATATTGAACTCTGTCATCATTGGCTTGCCCGTCTTTCAGCACATCTTTTTTTCGCAGTGCTGCAGAGGGTGAGGGGAAAGTGGCTGGAGGGATGTTTGGGCTGCACCTGGTACACGTGCAGCGAAGATGCACATGCAAAACCAGGTATTTTCTCTGTGCTCAACAGGCTGCGAGCAGTTCTTACGTCACAAGTCCATATTGTGGATGGCTAAGGGGCTAAGCATTACAGACTTGGCCTGAATGACATTTTTTCCAAGTTTGGACCTGAGAATATGCTGCAGGAATGACAACTGTTTCATGTTTATACTACATATACGCAAACTTTGCTAAGAGCTGCAGCGCTTGTTCTGGTTGCAGAGGAGATTGATCATTCTGGCCTTTGCACAGCTCCGCTCTTCGCCATTCGGCTTGTCCTGTTTGAAATACAAATGATAGAAATTAGTATATTAGCAGGAGACTGCAGGATGTAATTGTATGTTGACTGAAATGTTTCTGATAGATGGACCTGGTGCGATGACATCTCTTATTTATGGAGAGGAGAGCACAGGTAGTTGATAGATTTGACAAGAGCACAGTGGCAAAACAAAATAACACTAAGGCAGAATGAGAATGTATTTCCTAATGGCCTCCCTCGCAGCTGTATACACTGATTTAATCTCTCCAAAGCACTCCGTTGTTTATGAGGCCTGTGGGTACAATTTTATGCCTGACTGAAGAGGTTCCTAATAGCTGCCATATTTGTGTTTAAGGACCTGCGAAGGATTAAACTAAGTATTTTAAAGCAATGAGCCATAATAAAGTAATAATATATTGAAAATAATAAACAGCTTTTTATTCAATAATTGGCTGCAAAACTGGTGAACTTTAAATGACAAAACTACTAATTATAAGTGCAATTGCTAATCATATATTCATTGGGGAATGCAAATTAAAACCATGGCATAAAGTCTCTGTATGTGCCAGAGGCAACAAGTCACAGAGCAGGACGGTGGGCTCCTTTAAAAAAACACAAAACCCACAAAAAACCCCTAAGGGAAAACAAAATATTTCTGTAGGAACAAGTTGTGGTGATTACTCAGGATTGCTTTGTTGGGGATAAGGCTGTTGCATGAAGGGAGACATATCGGTTCTTCTCAGTGCCGGGGTGTAATGTCCCATGTCAGGGCATTTGGTGTCTCAGTCAAAATGAAATGATTTCCAACCCACAATAAGTACTGGAGCGCTGGAGGTCTCCTTCTGCCATTTTTGAAGAACAATTCTTCCATCCCACTGACCTCATTCTCTTCCCTTCTCTAGGAACTACAGTTCTTGTGGTTCCCGTCCTTCAAAGCACAGCATCATGATCAAGGTTTCCTCTCTTCTTGAATAGCCTTTTTAATAGAGCGGGTCTGGTAGAGATGATCTGAATAGATGATAAGAGGAGGAGGTTCCTGAAAGCCTCAGTGATGAGGTATTTTGTGCTTTGCTTACCAAAATGGGTCTGACTGGAGCTTACCGGGGTCTAGACCAGGTGGACTCACTGCCTCCTTCCTGCCTCAGTATGGGGCAAGATTGCAAATTAGAAGGCACTATAGGAAATCACTGTATAGACAAACGATTTCTGGGTATGAATGTGTATCATGGTTACTGAATCAAGTGTAGCTCCGCACAGACACGTACACACAGAAATGTAGGTGCAGAAGCTATGAGAGAGGCTGTCCCAGCAGAGAGCCTGCTGAAGGCTAAAGAACATTCCTGGAGCTGAGACAGCTGACTCACGGAGTATCTGCAATACTGCTGATATAAGAAATATTTCACACAGCCTATTGATAAAATAAACTTAGTCTGAACCTACCCCTCAGTATTGAAACATAATTTGAGTTTCACAGGTCAGGAAGTGACCTTAAGGTCTGTGAACCAAGAAGTCATGAAGATGCTGAGGATAACCCATCATCAGCATCCACCTGTTCAAGGGCAAGAGCCTTTCTCAGGCTACTTCTAAGCCAAAAGCCATCATCTCTGTGTCTGTGCTATCTGCCCATCCACAGCTTGATAACAGATAGTAGCTGATACTGTTGATTGCAGTTCAGTGTTCTGCATGAAATAGTTTGCTGGCCCAAACTAAGCTGTTTGGGAAAATCCTGATGCTTGCTAAATGGTCATTTCCATGTAGTCACAGCAGTTGCTGCTGGTTGCGTGGCTTTGGTGCAGGGGGTCTCACTGTGATTCTAGATGATATTGAAAGGAGACAGACAAACTCTTCTGCTGCTGTTTCTCATTGAAGGCTGTGCTGGCTCGGTCACACCTGAAATCCCTGATGGATTCCCTGTGGGACTTGCACAGTTGAGGGTGTTACAGGACTGTGTGTCTGACAGGATGAAAAATGTGGAGGCACGCCTGGATCTGAGTCTCCACTAGTAATATTTGTCTCCTGCTTCCAGCAGAAACTGTATACATGGCTGCACAAGCATATTTCCTTTTCTTGATGAATACATAAAATATATATGTCTATTAATTTGCTCTTAGGAGCCTTCAGGTTTCCGTTAATGACTTGTGTCCCTCAAGGACCTTGCAATACCAAGTTTATATAGAGATGCCAGCATAATAGCCTAAGGGACGAGCAGCACATGACATAGTTTGTGCGCTCCAGGAATTCACATGGAGGGGTAGTAACAGTCCAAATGTCTTGGCGGTCACTGAGTCAGCAGTGGCTTCCCCTGTGCAGCCCCAAGTGCAGCTTCTCCCAGTTCATCAGCCAAGGAAGACAGATCAACCTGCAATGAGAGCACCAACCGGTTTTTGGTGTTATGAGCTGTGCGTGTTGAGCTCCCTGGAAAAATGGAATACGGACTTAGACACTTGTGTATAAATTTTGTGTCCTTACCTTAAATATCCATGTTAGAAATCCTTCAGAGGAAAAAACAAATTTCCAGGCAAGACATGTTTGGAAATGATAATTTTTATTCCACTTCCTATAGATTCTATGTTGATTGTATTTTCTTATTTCCCTGGCATCACCAGGCTGGGTTACATATGCCTTTGTAGCTAAAAAGGCAGTTACCAGTTGAACAGCTTCCATACAGGTTTGTTGGAAACCCCATGTATTTCAAATGTCACTACTGAGGAGGGCAACCTTCTAGAACACACGCAGTCAGAAGTCAGGCTTGATGCAGAAGCTACCAGATGAGCTTTTGGCACAACTGAATGCAGGAGATTACATGAGATGATGGTAGAAATCTGTCTTCCAACTGGAAGATGTTTCCAGTGTGGCCCCTATGTATCTATATTACTGAGCGACACAGGACTGGGTGGTGCGGAGGCTGCTGGGTCATCCTGGTCCTCATCAGAGGCAGGACGGGAGCCAGATGGAGCTGCTGAGGCTGGCAGACAGCAATGCAGATTTGGAGTTGCAGGAAGTTAATTTTTCAGTGACCACAGGAGAAACACGATTTCTTTTTATTTCTTAGTGTTACAATTTAGCCTTCAGAGAACCAAAACAGGAACATGTGACTTGTTTGGCTACAAAGCTCATTAGCGTAGCTTGACTACACTGAATTACTTGGGAAGAATTTTCAGACAAAAAAAAAGGCAAATTAATAAAAAGACACAATAAATCTATGAACATTGTAACTCATTAAAAGACAATTTATGGACAGTGAAGGGGTTGAAGTTGTTGAATAAATTATTATCACTGAAATTATTCAGCCCTTTTTAAATTATGGAAGATGTTAGCAGGTTGTTGTCTCAAGTCATCTTGCATACTTTGTATCCAGTAGTCTTCTGAGCCCTTCTGAGATCTCCTACATCAAGCTAAACTGTCGATTGAACCTTTGTTAACATTTTCAGTCTTTCCACAAAAGCATCATTTTACTGCAGCTTGTGAGAAGGGCCTGTCACAGTGACGCAGTATGAAGGTATTGGTGCAGGTTTTAGGGGCCCTGGCTCAACTGGGCTCTCCAGACCAGCTGGAGGAGCAGGTCTCTGGGTAGGAGGAAGCTGCTCTGGGTAGAGACTGGGTTTTTCTGGGTGCTGGTTTGGGGCTGAGGAGTGGTTCCCTGCAGGGATACAGCAATATCAGTCTTCCTTCTAATCAGTGTTGAGTGTAGGTGTAACTTCTTCAGCTCACCTTCTGGCACAGGAATACCCTGCAGCCCACATGGGTGTAAAAAACACTGTGAGTGCAGTCAGGGAGATGTGTTTCTGAGCTGCCCTCGGTCATAACGTTCAGTCATGGCAGGGGATGGGTTGGGATGGGGCTGGTCCATGGATCTGCATCTCCTTCAGCCTCTGTACGGGAACAAGACCAGAGACTAGTCTTGTTCTCCAAGAAACAAACAGTGCTCGGTCTGTACAGTCAACTAAAAAGTGAGGTTTCTCTGGGATCCCAGCTAGTCCAAGTTGTTCAGGAGGACTCAGATGTTTCCTTAAAAAAATCACACTGAGTTACAAAGAAGGAAGAAACCCATTTCCCTGACCACCAAAGGAATCACAGCTCTGGGGATTATTTGTGGTTTGAAGTGGTAACAGTGAATGGTTTGGATAAGGATACAGGTGATATCAATCATACATCATTTGCAAGAAAGCCACCGAGCCATGTGCATACAGTAACCACCAGCTGTGCTGACTCATTGTGGGAGCTGAAAATCAGCCTTGTTCTGGGGGGATTATGGCTGCTGCAAATCCTCAGCCACACCTGGGCAGCCCCTGGCCCTTCTGGGGGGAGCTCAGCTGGGAGCAAGGGCCTCATTTGAAGAGGAAGGGCTTTCCCAGCTCCCCCTGTAAATGCTGGCTGTGAGCAGCTTGCTTTGGGGTGTGTGAGGCAGAAGAAAAAGTGAGTTGTCACTATGAAATATCTGGAGTGGCAACAGCCATTTTTTATCTTCTCTGACTGAATTAGTTAACAGTTTGGATGCTGAAAGTGGGAGCAACTCTGTAATGTACAAAGGTACTTTTTTTTTTTTAAATGATGTACTTTCTTGGAGTATAATTATATAGAAATGCAAATATCCTGTAAAACAAGGGCAGGTGTGTCGTTCTGATGATCTGGGGGAATTGTGGAAGTATTTGCATACAGACTTGCATGAATCAGCTCTGTGACAAAAGTATTTACATAAGCAGCAGTTCAGCTACTTTCTGGATTTTAAGAGTTAAATCACTGAAATATGTAATAACTTCCTCATTCCTGTAGTTACGGCCAGGACCAGTGGTGAGTTGGAGGTAATTTCTTTGTGCTGTAATGCACAAAGGTGTAGAGATGCACTTAGCTACAGCGGTGGGGAGAGCTGAGAGTTGAAGATCAAAGGCCTGAAAGTAAGGATTAAAGTTGCTTTGTCTTCTTGTAGTCTGTACAGCTCTGCTTTTTTCCAAGTTCCAGATTATTTGCTGTGTTTTTTATGTGTTAGGTCTTGCATCATGTGTTTTTGAAGGAGAACATGTGTTCATCATGTCATTGGCCTTGGGGATCAGTGTGGGGAGGTTCTCTCCAGACTACTGTTTTTTGCTGCTGCTTTTGCTTTGCATTACCTCCCTGTGGTGGTTTGGTGTCGCTAAGGAAGTGGATATGGATGTCACGAAACCATTCCTCCGCTCCTCAGCTGTGCTGTTTAATTTTGCTATGGTTGTTTTAGTGATACCTTAACAAATTTACAGACAAAGGTGGTGGGAGTGTCACAGAAAAGATGGGTTTAATAACCACTTGTAGAGAAAACAAAAGCAAATCCACTGACAGCCCTGGCAATTCCCCCCTTCGTTATTGCTGACAGACGGCACGAGAATAAAAACAAGCCGGTTTACATGCACTGACACTAATATACAACCAATGGTGATGTCCCGAAGGAAATGTCACCAATTAGCATGAAAGCTGCTGCAGTTATCAACTTAGACAAGATTTGGCCATGGAAGATACAAGGTTTTAAGATGAACCTATGACTCCTTCTCCCAAATGCTTTCCTGTCCAAACACGTGTGGAGATTTGTAAGATGGCTCAAGTGAACTTCTTGGTAGGCTCTTGTGGTCTGGTGAAGCTGTTTGCTACTGCCTGTCTTGTTTCCAATGCCTGTAGTTTCTGGGAATGAGGTAGCATAGCATTATGGTGAAAACAAATATGTTTTTATATATAAGGTGAAAAATAATGGGATTGCATGACGAAGGTCAACATTGGAAAAAGTATTTAAAAATGAAGATGGAAACATGGAGGATAGCAGGGGAAGGATTCGGGATCCTTCACTTGGCATAAACTGCTCAATACCGCATGTTTAATTTGAAACTGGACAGGAAAAAATAAAAGGGGGGAAACTACCACACTATCTGTTTAAAAGACCCTCCCCCTCCAAACAAAAAAAAAAACCCAAAAAACCCACCAAAAAAACCCCCAAACCACCAAACTCAAAAAACCCACCACACACCACCACTGCCATGACAATTTATGCTGCATTAAAAACTTTCCCTGCAGCTGTGCTTTAATAAGATTCCTAGTCAGAAGTCAAACTCTGCCTAGTAATTCATTCTAAACTCTCATAATGCATTTATTAGCGTGGAGAAGGCAGAAGTGGAGTGACCATGTTTGAGGTCCATATTCAAAATTAGCAAAGTTTAATGTCATTCTGAGTTAAAAAGGAAGGAAAATGAGCATTTTAACATGGCTGAGATGGACACAGAGGATATCTTTTGCATTAGCAGGTGGCTAAATGAGCATTGTTTGAAATAATATTTTTATTAGGTTTCCTTAAAGTGGGTACTCAATGTGATTATTTTTTTTTATCTCGGATAAAGTTATTGAAATGTTCCATTCTAAAGGAATTCCTTGAAAGACAGGGATACATTTTATCATATCATAGCTCTTACATCATATTAAATGCTACTTATGTGTTTTGTTGAAGTCTAGACCTCTTGCTTAGTGTTTCTTTTCCAACAACATACAAAAACTTATGATTCACAACCTTTTACATAATAGATATATTAATGAAATTCTGCATATTTTATTGCTTTGTCTTATTCTAAAAGCCATTAATCTGTTTTTCTTGATTATCAGTTATGGCAAAGATGCTATAATTTTTCTCTGAATTTCATTGCTGCCAACCAAGTTCAAGACTTTCAGAACTAATTTCTTTAGCTACCTGTTGGACTCATTAAATCTGATTCTTTTCTTCCTTTTTCCTGCTGAAAATTGTATCCAGCCAAAGACCTAGTGTATTTTTATCTGAATACAGGAGGATAAGTTCTGCTTTGGGATACTTGCATGTTCTTTCATTCAAGTCCATTAGAGTTGTGCGTATGAATCTCAGGCCCTAATTACGTTTCTAATAATAGAAATTTCTTGCTATAAATATACAGGAATCATTTCAGTGAGTCATGTGTTTAGGCTGCAGATGTGACTTTGCGTATTCATTAACCTCCCAGTTCTCCACTTGAGATATGGAAATGCTTGATGATTAGCGGAGTACCTGCTAGGAGGACACAGGGAGGAAGGGTATTTGCCACCTCTGTTTGGCAGGGGTTAAAGCCAAACTAACGAACCGTGGGAGCGAGTGGCAGTAGCTTCAAGCTGTTCTTGTGTCTTCTCTGTCATCGACCAGTTCGAGGTGGAGCGGATCCTGCTGTAACTTCAGTCTGGAGAGACTGTCGGACCTGGGGCCACCTTATGTGGTGCAGTTTTGACTCTACATAGCGCTTCTCACTTCATTTTTTCTCATATATTCCTTAGATTAAACTGGTTTATTTACTTTATATATATACACACACGTATACATTTTAACTTCTTTTTCTATTTCCTATAAGTCATATAAGCTAGATGTTTAAGTTACCTGGTTTCTAATTCATATGTGGACAAAATTCAAGTTTCACAGGGGTCTGTGTGGTTCACAGGCACGTAAATGGTAGTTTTGTGCACATATTGCAGCCTGCTGTTAGTGCCAAGAGTGTGGCTTTGCTAAGGGTCACTGGCTGCACAGGTCTGAACAGTGGTTTTCATAGGAATGGGAAAATACTGTGTACAGTATATATTGTGTACTGTATTTCTGACAAGGCTACATCATAATATTATTTTTATATGTTTTCTTTTCCTCCTCAATGGCTTTAGTTACTATCAAAACAGGACATTAATGATTAAGTAAAAATATCCTTCAGTTTTACACATAAAAATGGATGGCAAAGACATAATTTCCACTATGTAGAAGCAAATGTGTGGACCATAGACCACTTGGCTCCACAGAGCAGGTTAAAATGGAATTTAAGTGATGCACAGATCTCATGCTGTCCCAGCTCCAAGGGGTCCATGTCACCCGCAGGGAACAACTGCACTTCCACTATGAGCACAGGCCTTAATGGTGTGGGTTTAATTAACAAATCACGTGAATACGATATGGCAGAACAAACTCTCATTTTACCCTGGCAATTATTGATTTATATTCCTAGAGTGACAGAAAGCATTTTTATTTTTATGTCCAGCAACAAGTTGTTGCCATGGCAACATCAGTGTCGGGTACCATTCGCATCCCACCCTCATCCTGAAGAGAAATCCTATAGATTCTGAAAGTCTTTTAAAAATGATTACAGTAATAAATCTTTTTTTTAAGATAAGTTTTACTACTTGTCTCCTTTCCTGGGGGGAATAATTTATATTCCAGGAAGGTAATGCATGAATCTACTGCACCTTCTGCCAGCCACTGTCTGTATTGGGCAAAGTCCAACATTCTTTACAAAAAGAGCTGGAAAAGCTCAGTTTTGCTGTCTTTGACCCTCTGCCTACTCCTTTGTTCCTGCTTTCTTTCAGGAGGAAAACAACTCCACCAAAACCAAACCGACCTTCAACGCTTCCTTCAGTTGCACACTTGCTAAATTATTTGTAAGATCTGCAGCCTGTTTCTACTACACATGAAGCCAATGGTAGAGTTTTCAAAGTCAAGCTCTTGTCTTTGCAGGGTGCCTGGACAGGGCATGTGTAACATCTTTTCTGTTTGCTGAGTGCAATTTTGATACTTTCCAGTCTTGCTGGATGATCGTCCTTGTTTCATGGGGAATCTCCCCAAAGCCAGAGATGAGGTGAGTAGGCTTATTCCTAGGGCTCCAATAATTTTCTTAATCTCTTGCAGTTGCTCCTGTCTTTACTGCTGAATTTCCAGGTCATACTTGTCTTACAGCAACCATGTTGTGACTGAGAGTGGGTTGCTTTTTCTGACTATATAGACTAACTGCTGCAGAGTACCCATACCCTACTCTGAGGCTTGCTCTGCTGAGTTGCTGACCCACTGCCATCTCTGTTGCGACAAGAATGTATGTTTGGACTTAAAAGATTATGCTTATATTCTTCTGACTATGCTAAGATATTTGCTTTCTTGGGCAAAAGGAGGGATAGCTAAATGGCGTACCTGAAGAATAAGCTCCTGTGGTAGCAATTGTAAATTCGATAACGTGAACTCTGCCAACCAGCACTGGGGTCCACGCGGTTCCCCTCTAGATCCTCACAACCAGGGTTTGCTAATAGAGATGCTTTCTGCCTAAAAGAAGTGGTGTCCCATTCCCAGCAACTATTTTCTACTGCTGTTTCTGCCAGCTACTGGTTGCCCTGGCAGGTTGTGGAGTCTCTGTCCTTGGAGATTCTCAAAACCCAGCTGGACCCAGCCCTGAGCAACCTGCTCTGGGGGGACCCAGCCCTGAGAAGGGAGTATCTCCAGGCATCTCTGCCAACCTCAGCAGTGCAAGTAAATAGACCCAAACCATGGCTTAGTACAGGTGCCAACAGTCCAGCTCCATTTGTGGGTTGGCTTAGGGTAAATACTCACAGCTTATGCAGCTCCAGCAGCCTTCTGCCATCCTGGGGTGCCCCACAAAGGCTGCTCTGCTCCCTGCCTGGCTTGCTGGGATGGGACAAACACGCATTATGACTGTTTCTTCGTCAGTGCATCAAAACCAGCAAGAAAATACCCACGCTGCTGCACCTACTTTTAGCGTTGACTGGCTGGAATTATTTAGCGTTAGTGGATCAGCAGGTATTCGAACAATCTTTTCTTCTTCTTTATTTTTTTCCCCATCTTGCAAGGTTTAAATATAATTAAAAAGAGATTGACTGAAAATCGGGTTTGGTTTATCTGTGGGTGACCCAGCAAACCACATCTTTTTAATTTCATGCATCAATGAGATGATACGTCATGCTTTGTACAGTGCGACAGCTTGCTACATTGCATAACTCAACATGCTGATGCAACCAGGCATGCAAAATTAACCTGATCGTCAAACCCAGGATATTCAAGACAACAAGCGGCTTCCTCTGCAGCTTGCATTGTTCAACAAACCTGGTTATTCCCCATCTTCCCTCTTAGTCCTCTTCTGTACAAATGAAGAGAATGGAATATTTTGAAAGATATGGTTGGGTAAAAATAATGTGAATAACTCCAGACTGAATTGGGGTTGAACTGACACCATTTCTCTGTCAGGGGCTGCTCAAAAGGATGGGCATCTCTTTGGCTTTTGGGTTAGCTGGGAAAGAAGAGTGGCTTGCTGTGCTTCTTGCAGGGGCTGTGTCTAGCTTGCTTTTTTTTGTGTGGTTTTTTGTGGTTTTTTTCTTTTTTAAAGACAGTGCTATGAGCCTATAGTTCCCACATCTCCTTGCCTCCCATTTACTAGCTCTTAGGACTATTCCAGTGCCGCAGAGAGGCTGCAAGTCCAACAAACCTCATGTGAATTTGCCTTTCTCCATTTCCACAGTCACGCAGTCACCACACAGTCATGTAAGCATCAGCTGCCATCTGGCCTTTGTGGCTAACTTCTTTTTGGAGTGACATGGAGAGGGATGTTGCTGCAGCTCTTCTGCTCTTCTGCAATCCTGTAAGGCACTTGGGTCATCTCATCTGCTTCCTTCCCAGGGAAGGGAACAGGAATATTGCTCAGCAGATGCAGGGCTGCTTTGTGGGACCCTCTGCAGCCACCCCTGAAAGCCGTCAGCAACACATGCTCGGTCTTGCTGTGCCCCAAGTGGAGCATAATTATGAACTGCAGGGAGAATAAAAGACTGATGCTGGGCATGAGTATCTTCAGAGTCAAAGGCCGCGGCATGCCATGTGTAAGCTTGAGCATCCACTGCTTTGCTTGGGGCAAAATCTTTGCTTAATATCTGACATCTGTCAGTGGCTCCTTGCATGTTCCTGGGTGAAGTAAAATAGAAATTCTGCAGGAGTTTCTTGCACGGTTGTGGCAATGGGAAGCCCTGAGAAACTGCTCTTGATGACTACACTTGAAAGTATGGAAAACGGGGAGGATTTTCTGTGCAATCTTGCCTGTCTACTTGTGGTCATTACCGTAGCACCTGAGAGCAGCTCAGGGAAGCCCCTGGCCACAGTAATGAGCGGCATGTGCTTACCTGAGCAGTGAAAATCAAAACCAAATGGTGCTTAGTGATCTAAATAAGGATCAGACTCAGTGTTGGGATTATTGCAGTGACTGGCGTAGATTTTGGTAATGGTGACAGTGACATAGTTGTTTACCTGCAAATTAAAGTAACTAGAATATGGGCTTGGATGTCTCTGGGTGACCAGAGTGATGTACAGATGCTGCTGTTCTGGCTGGAAGAAGTCACTTTGGAGCAGGAGCTGCAGTCTGTTTGCGTAGCGCCTGGTGCAATGGAGTTCAGCTGTCCCTCTGATCTTCATGTATATTAGAAGAGGGGAAAATGAACTGCCTGAAATCTATTTCTCACCTTAATCCCCGTATTGGCAAATGGGCTCCTCTAAAATAGCAAAATTATTATGTCTCAGAGAGGTAGAAGAGGGCCATGACAGTTTGGAGTCCTTAGATATTGTTCTTGCTTGAGTTGCTTTGCATTTTCTCAAAGTGTACAGTGCCCTCTGGCACAATATACATCCACACTGCATTGCTAAGTGCTGAAACTTCACATCTTAATTCTATATGAGTGGTTTTCTCTTGAGGCTGTGATGCCTCTGTGGAGAGGGAGCCTGATAGCAGCACTGAGAAGGTTACACATTAGGCAGAAAAATGCTGATGGTGTATTAAAAACTATCTTCACTAACGTCTTATTATTTTTGTTTTTGTCTTGTACAATCATATTTGAAGTACGTCCACTTTGAGGTTCAGTGAGGAAAAGCCTGTTTATTTGAAGCTCATGGAGATACTTGAATGGAGGATAACTGGGATATAGGGTTCTGGGATAAATTACTCCACTTGTATTTTCTTTTTCTTTTAATCTGGAATGCACATAAGCCACACAGCAATATTATCATCACTTTGCACTTTCCTTAGGAAGTATCTTAATATTCTATAATCCTCTTTGCTACAGAATGGGAACTGAACTAAGATGGAATTATATTTTAATATTTTAATGTAATTCCTCGTGAAACAAAAGGGGACCGTGTTCAGAAGCTGGCTAGATATATGGCAAATGGGAACTAGACAAGCTGTGTAACATCATGACCAGTTTCTATGGCAACAAAAATGTCAGCTATCCTTTTGGCTGATTCTATTAATCTGTGGTAGAGGCACTGATACTGACACATTCGGAATTTATTTAAACAAGAAGGTGAAAAGATAACCTCAGCGCAGCTTATAAACAAGGGGAAAGTTAAGCCACTAACATAATACTATCTGACATGTATATAACGGTGTAACAGGCAAGTAAGACATTTCCAAGGCAGCCACTCTGAATTTTATCAGAAAAGTGATTAACCCATTTACCAAGAGGAGTTACCCACTATTGTTTGTTTTTTGACAAAATTCCATATTTGCCTCCGGGGTTGCTATACCTGAAAATGCTGCCCGATGTTCACCCATGTGCTGTTGAACCAGTGGCCGGGTAGCACTAAACCCACCAAGCGGGGTGAGATCTGGGCACCTGGGACATCCTAAACTGGTTGCCTGGTTTTTTGGGGTCTTCCCCGCCACGCTTGCTGGCTTCTGTCCTGGTTTTATTCATGTAGCCAGAGCGAAGTGGCTACCTGACAGAGAAGGCTGTAGTATTCGGTGGTTAAAATGCTGGCCACTGGAAAATGGAAAAAGCAGTTGCAAGGAAACAAACTCTATTCTCTATTCCCTCTATGTGGGTCAAATAGTTTCCTAGGGATACTCGAAAATGATTGTGCTGTGCTATTTCCCTTTGGTACTTTATCCTTTATTCTCTTGTTATTGAAATAGCTAAATGTTTTCCTACTTTTCAATGTACCATGACAATACAAACTGTATGGTGATGTCGGAGCACAAAATAAATACGGATGCAGATACTTGTCATTATGATAAAACAACATCTTTTCATCTTTATCTTGGAATTACAGGCTCCTCAGGAAGACGACAGTGTCTTGTTATGGAAAATGAATTTTCGGTAGTAGAAAGATATCTTTTAACTTATTCTTGAATTCTTTCTGTTTGCCAGAGGCATGTAGAAAAATTAGCTTCTTTGCCAATTCTTTTGCTGGTTTTATTAAAATTCATAGTACAAAAAGTGCCATATAAAAGTGCTTGGTGTGTGACTGAGAAAAAGAAGAGCTGGAAAATGCAGAGCTGAAGTTATTATAAGATTATTAGCTGGCTGCTGTCTGGATTTTTTTTTCCAGTTATTTAAAAAAAGTAATCCCTCACTCAATATTTTTGTCCATTTCTTTTTAGGCTTGTAATATACTGAAAAGAATTTAATGCAATATTTATTTATATATTTCTGATTTAAAAAAAAAAAAGCTAAATTCCCAAATATAAAAACTGTCAGAATTGTAACCACAATATAGCTCCTGGAAACAGAGTTCATGTGAACTTTTGAACTTTTTCAAATTTAGAAAAGCTTTCTGATAGGTACAGGAACTTTCAAATTTATTCCGTGCTTCTGGTAAACAAAATCATGTTCCTACAACCTGTAGATCTACCTCTTGCTTCCTAGAGACCGCTGGCTTTGTTAAGCAGGTGGCGTTGCAAAATTTCACAAATGCATTATGTTTTGAGCTTTTACGAAGTCAAAAAGATAAGTAGTGATAGTATATCTGGTACACAGCAAAGTTGGATTCTCCTGGTTTCTAGTCCAAGAACAAGAGTTATGTTAAAGACAAGTTTCTTATCAACCTACATATTTAATATCATTGATCTATGAAGTTCTGCCTCTAACTCCCATGGGAGTTTGTGTTTTAGACAGCTTTTCTTCCCATCTTTGTAATGCAGTAGCAGAGAAACATAGGTCATGTCACTTGACGTTACAGAAAATGAAGCAGATGTGACTAAGACTGAACGTGAGAGCTTGAAATAGCATTGCTCTGCGCCTATCTAGGGGAAGTGAGGATGGAGCTGGTTACCGAAAAACGCCGCTCTCTCCTAAATCCCGATGTAGTTTGACCTGATCAGGAGCTTTTTCCAAAGATGATCTTGATTATTTTGCTTTTATTTCCTTTCCCAGGAAATTTTAACAAACTATAGTTGGTAAGGTTTCTCTAGACCTGTTAGCAGCGAAAGAGCACCTTGGGTTCCTTCCTCTCTTGGCATACTTTCAAGTCTGCCCGTCTCTTCTGCTGGAGATGCGTCCTTTTGTACCTACTCACTGAAGACCCACCTGAACTCAGAGCTCCCACAGACTGTGCAGTGTCTTACCCCCAGGAACCTCACTAGTCTAGGTCACAGGGAAGAATGTCACTTTAATCCTGAAAAATAAAGAACAACAAAACTTTAAGCCTCCTAAATGACTAAAGGAAGCCTGTTCTTTACCCCATGTTAATTGTTACAGCAAAACCAGACCTTCTCTAAAGAAGGTGAAATCTCCTATGAGGGGAGAAAGTGGGGGAGTAGAATTTCTTCCAATTGTTTTTATCCTTGAGCAGGACTGACATACCGTATGCAACAAACATTAACAAATCTTAATTCAGATGGAAAGTCATGTCAGAGACATTGTGAGAAGAATGCAGTCTTTCCTTCTGAAGCCATTGACTTGGAAGACTTGCACACACAAAAAGGCTGACCTTTTGAGGAGTCACAGACATTAATTTGTGATTAAGTACTGTATGTAATTTCACTGAGCGTCTAACCTGAGGGCAGACTCTAGCTTAGTGTACTTCGAAGTCAAATGCCTGGCTGGTCCTATCACGATCAAAACACGTTTTGAGTCCTAGGTGTTAGCAAGGAAAATACCTCTGGTGCAAAACCAGATATATCTTGATTTGGTTTAAGTCCTTCTTTTATGATTTTGAACGCATTATTTGGGATATCTCCTGTAGTGCTTTACAAATAAGGACCCTCACTTATTCTTTTGTCTTCTCTTGTTCAATAACACCAATTCTGATGTGGCAGAAAAGAGTGAATCTACTCCGGTTGCCTGAGTTGCTATCCCTGTACACCGAGGTTGGACTGGCTCTGTGTTAGTGCACTTGGATTTCCTTGTCTGCCTTGCCTTCTGCCCTTCAAAGACACAAGCACTGATTTTTATTATTATTATTCTACGCATGTTTATATATACACACACATGTGTACATATATAAAATATTTTATATCTATTATGTATGTTATATAATGCTATCATGGCATATTTCAAATATCAAGCATTGTGTTTAAAATCCAGGCATTCCTCATCAATAACGTGGTAGTGGCCTGCCAGATGCCTGTCTTGTCAGCCAGCTGTTGCTAGAGGAGCTCTTCAATAAAGCCTGCCAAAGGACTAGAAATCATGTTGCATGGTGCTGGCTCTTGGCAGATTTTGATGTGCATCAGAAGTAATGGCCTCCGCTACATGTGTACCTCCTCATAGCAAAAGGACCAGTGTTTTCAGGGTCACATCAGAGCAGGATAGGCCAGAAGTGGAAGGTGGTCTGACCTGGTGTGGAGTAGCAGAGAGCTGGCCTGATGTTCATTAGCAAGCTTCATAGCTAATGAAGTGCCTTATTTGACACTTCTAAAAATGACGGATGGACACATGACTTGGTATGTACTTTAACCTCTGAAGGATACAATCAGAACCACTTAATTGTAAGCTGAAGGGCCTCCTTCTGCTAATAACTAATGTTGGTTCTCCATTTGCTTATGAAACAGGTGGCCAGGTGGTAAAACAGTAAAATCTCATAGAAAGAGGAGACAGGGCAAACTTCATGTTCTCTCTTCCTTCTTCCTTGCAGCCTTTTCTTCCTTTCCCCAAATCTACCCAACTTAAAAAAATCATTGTGAAGGCAGTCTTTGCTACGTGAGGCTGGAGACCTGTAGCCTGGGACTCTCCTCGGACTGCTGTTGTCCTGAGCTTGCAGTGACATTTATTGCAAGGGTTTGGGTTATTTCAATTTTAAAAAGCCAGTGCATGCTGGTAGGGTGCAGTTGCTCTCGTGTAGGCTCTCAGACCAATTCTGTTCTACAGAGTGAAATGTATTTGCTCAAGGGGTTCATAAAAGTGTTTAGCTTACCCTCCCAGATGTGCCTCCCTGGTTATCTGCACGGTTGCTTCATGTGGCTCGGCGAACAAGGAGTCGAATCGCAGTAATGCGATGGCTTGCAGCAGTCTAGTGCTTCCTTGGAGGAAGAAAATCTGTTTTCTCCTCACTGCCAGAAAGGTCTAATCAGCCTTGGGGTGTGACGCAGGGAAACCCATTAAATTCAGAGCTGCTACATGTTCACTCCAAAATATGCTCCCTGTTGAATTTCCTTCTGCCAAAGAAAAGCAAGTCAACCGGGACCCGTCAATAGTATCATTTCTCCGAAACTCCTCATCTTTCATTGGTACACAAGGGGAATCATTTAAAGATCACATGAACCTACCTCAGCTGCTTCTGTGTCAAAGTCCCATTTGGCAGTCGGCAGATTCCCGGGACGGCTGAACCACGGGTGAAGAACGGGAGGGTTTTCTTCCCTCCGTACCATGTCACGGCACGGTAGGAGATTTGCCCCAATCGATGTGTGAATTGAAGTCTTACCTTTGTGTGATACTTAAGAAAGGAAATACTGAAACATACTGAAGTGAGATGATATTGCCTTTAATTAGGCTGGACGTGTGCTGAATTCACATTAGAAATGTCAGTTCTGTATTAAATCAGGCAGGATTAGAGCCTCTGCTAGTGCAAACTTTTGGGGACATGGTAAAGTCGGTGCAGACGTGCTGATTCACTCCTGTCTATGTGTGGCATTAACGCTGATCCTTGTTACCAGACTAAAAACGTCTAAGACGACGCAAGACTGTGATACTTAACGTTTTTAGGCAATTGCTGTTTTTGTCAAAACTGTCTGTAGCTTTTCTTCTTCAGCACAAGATGGTAAGTAATGAGCTATTGGAATAATGTCTGTTTGAAACATCGGTAGCCATATGGCAATGTGGGAGGCGAGGATAAAACAGGAATCAGTCACAAGTGTTTACTTTGAAACACAGATAAAAAGGCAAGTTTTATGCTGCAGCTTGGTTATGTGTTGGATCAGGTACTGGAAACAGAGTAGTTTTTAATTACTTTGTGTTTAGTGAACTTTCAAATCCCAAGCACTTAAATCCGTTGTGTATTAGTCCTCCCGATTGCTCTCTTCAAATCTGCACCGTGAAACAACAGGACAAACCGATGTTTGAGTGAAACCACAACCGACTAATCCACATATCCGTTGGGTGTCACTTTCAATACTGATATGAGCTGTATGTTGTTAAAATTGGGAAAATGTTGCTTAGGAAGGTTTGTAAAACTGCCCAGCTGCACTTGCAAGATAGCTTCAGAAGTTTTGGGGTTGTTTTAAGAGCAGTCCAAGACCCCCTGGGACGTGCTTGGCTGAATAGTGAAGTTTTTTCCCAAAGAGCTGAAAAACTTGTGCTCCTTCCTGGGGCAAGCCACAGCTGCAGGAAGCAAAGTTCTCTGGGAAAGTAGGTGGGTTATTTTGGTAACTGAAGTGGTTTTGGAAGTGACAATTTGTAAAAATATCCCTCTGGAGAGAACTCCTCATTTGGGATCGGGGGCAGGGGTTGTACTGATTTTTTTTTTCTTTTTTTTTGCCTTTGCTGAGCTTTGCACCTGCGCTGTCAGCTCCTGCCTCCCTCCCAGAGCAGGAGCCCTGAACCTCAGCAGTCTGCTCCGTCCCTGGGTTCCCACATAGGAAACCTTTTGGGGGATGATGGAAAAGAGGCCTTTCTGTACCTGTCAGTGAGGCCTTTGGAATCGAGTGGTATTAAGAAAATGTTTCGGTTCAACAAAGAAAACCTCACGTAGTCTGCGTGCATTTCATGCTTAAAATACTTCTGGAGATTAATTAGATTGATGATCTTCTTGGGTAGGATGAAGGTGAATATGTAGGTGAAGAGAGAAACTTACTGCATCAATGTGGTCTGGCAGTTTCCTACGGGAATGCATTATTGACTGCTGATCAACTAAAGGATACTCGTTGGTTTTTAAAAGGAAATTTTGTGAAAGTGGAACACTCTCTTTGCAAAGTAGAAGTGCAGAACAGGGAGGAAAAAAAAATCTCAAACTTTGCTAATACTATGGGGGCTTTTGATTAGAGACTGCTCTGTATGCTAATTGAATGTTGTCTTATATTAGCATAATCTTGGGGTTATGTCTGGTCAGCGTTAATGATAAGTGACAGAGACGCATTTCAGAAACTCTCATTCATCAGATGGGAATTATATCCTGTAAATGCAAGCCCAGATCATAATATTTCATCTCTGTGTTGATTTATCCCAGCCTTAGCCTATTTATATCGATTTGCTACTGGAAAACATATCATCTTGTATGTGTGCAATTAGTAGATCACACACAATACAGACATTAAACACAGTGTAAGGTATTAATATGTAGAAGATGAAGACTTCTTGAAACGTATATAAATGGATTCTAAAATCAGTTTCAAGATAAAACTGCTTCATAAAGGAAACGTATATATGCTTATATGTACATTTTTTAATGAACTTTATAACCATGTTTAATGCGTGTGCTTTAAACTTCTAGGACTGTATTGCCTAGAGAAGTACGCTTGTAATTGTTCACAGGATAAGTGTTTATAATTGCTGTGATTTTTGAGCACAATTATTTTAAGTAGCTATGCATCAAAACGAGCATTTAGAAGAAATGGGCTTTTTCCATGTAAGAATGATCTTTAAAAAAAAAAAAAAAACCACACAGCAAAAACCCAAACAAACACAACAACAACAAAAAAACCTGGGAAAATGGCTTTGTTCTACCAGCACCTAGGTAACTTCACTAAATTAAACAGAAACAAACCCAGCATCTACCCATCAGTTTTAGTGCCACATACAAATGTCTTCACGGCTATTTGTGCTTGAAATGCTTCATTTGCCAACTCCAACGTGGCATTTGCAAATGAAGATTAGTTATGGGAACACTGTTGGCTGCTGCGTCTTCCTCCTTTCAGATGTGGCTCCTACTGGACTTTTCCTGCCCAGACTTGTAGGCAGCAAACATATGGTCTGGTAGATAGTTTATGGAATAACTTGCTGGAAGTACTTCAAGTGTTCCAGAAATCTCACAGGCAAAGATGTACAGTTTTCAACATAACATTCATCTGAAATGCCAAAGTTAAGATATTCATTTGCTCACTCGTATTGTTGCATTTTGTAACAATAGCACAGAGATGGATTGCGGGTTAAATTAACGGATATAAATATCTGCCTTTATCAGCTGTTTGTTTGAAATGCAAACATTTTCAGGGGTCTGCATTACAAGAAAAATTGCTGTATCTTATTAACAAGTGAATTCCACAGGGTCAGTAGCTAGCAACAGTGGAATTGTTTGTCTGTCTGAAATTACAGTTTCCCACTTCACACTGTACAGCACTTCTGTTTTATCAAATGTACTCAGTGCCTGCTATCACTAAGGGAACTGTCTAATTCTTCTTTGTACTTCTGAACTGTGTCAAGTGTTCTGGGAATCAGTTTTCATACAATTTTAGTTTTTCATAGCCTATAGCAAGTGAGTGTAGCACACCAATTTTGTATTTTCATATTTCCTCCAAGACCTTTTTCATAAACACCCTGGTACCTGGGGCCAGGATTCAGTTGATATAAGTCACCATAGCAAAAAGGGTTTGATTTCAGTTGCCTGGCAGGACATATTTATTTGTATCAGCTAATCTTAGGTGAGGATCTGGATCAGGCTCTGCCTGAAGATGATGTTTAATACCCCAAAATGTGACGCAGACTGATACATGCTAGAATAACTCTCCATTTTATCCTTCATGTGGCTCTTGTATGCATAAGTCCTTTACACGGCTCATCACAGTACTGCACATGAAGTGGTGGTGGTGAGACTACGGTGGCTTAAGACAGTTGATAACTCAGGGTGTGTTGGTTAGCCTGCGATGAGTTTGTGCCTGTGTGGAGAACAGATCACAGGCTGCCTGACTGTGGAGCCAGGTAACTGTACCTCAAGGATGGAGAGGCTCAAAAAGTGCCTGTAGAAGGGGAGTTGGGAAAGGTGATGCAACTTCCATGTGACCTTAATAGGGATTATTTCTTTCCCACTAGTTAACTTCCATTCCAGTGAGCTGAAACCATATAACTGAACTTTGTCCAAGCACTCTTGTCTCCTCCACAGTTTTTTTCTTCCTGGATGCATGTACATTAATGGAAACACAACCTGAGGTTTCTCTTCCTTCTTCTCCTTTCTGTTCTTCTTTGCAGCTAGATACCTACCTTTGGTAGGAGGATCCAGGTAGTGGACCTGTGTGAGGAACAGGCACACAGTTCAATTTGGGGTTAATAACAGTAAATCTGTGTTGTGCCTTTCAAATTGTAAACAAACCAGCTTCCCAGTCCGACTCTCCAGTCCGACTCTCCAGCCCCGTGGGTGCAGAGGGGTGGCCAAGCGGTGGGACTCAGGCTTTGCTACTTGCAAATCAGAAGGGAAAACATGGTTGTAGTTTGGAAACTCCTTTTGGCACCTTGTCTGTTGCTCCAGAGGTCCCAGGCACTCCTGCTCTCTTGGCAGCTGCAACGCCCAGATGCCAAACTGAACAACAACATATGTATTTTCTGGTGGCTGGCTTATTCACGTGATTCACCCCTCTTATGAAGACAGCCTGAGAGAGTTGGGGTTGTTCGGCCTGGAGAAGAGAAGGCTCCCAGGAGACCTTAGAGCAGCCTTCCAGTACCTGAAGGGGGCTTACAGGAAAGCTGGAGAGGGACTTTTTACAAGGGCATGTAGTGATAGGACAAGGGGTAATGGCTTTAAACTGAAAGAGGGTAGACTTAGATGAGCTATAAGGAAGAAATTCTTCAGTACGCAGGTGGTGAGGCACTGGAACAGGTTGCCCAGAGAAGTTGTGGATGCCTCATCCCTGGAAGTGTTCGAGCCCAGGCTGGATGGGGCTTTGAGTAACCTGGTCTAGTGGAAGGTGTTGCTGCCCATGGCAGGGGGTTTGGAACTAGATGATCTTTAAGGTTGCTTCCAACCCAAATCATTTTAGGATTTTTATGTGATCTCTCTGACTGCTTTTCTCATGATGCATCTGGAGCTGGTCCAGGATCATGCCTCTAGTAGCCTTTTCTGGCTGATTGTGTTTGTGTGTTTGATCAGCCCATGGCTGATTCCTACTAAATATTTTCAGATAAATACACAGCATGAGGCAAAAATTAACTTTAGCTTCAAGTGGTTTTGTGATTTAAAGGTCATTTCTTAGGTGAAAGTTGAGAACCATCTTTGTCCTTTTTGCTGAGTAACTTGTGACAGTGTAGCTCATGTGAAGTGACAAAGAGCACTGGCTTAACAAAAGGATGTGTTGCAAAAGGGTGACTCTTCTCATTTCAGGACAGAAAAGCAGTCTCTCGTGCAGAAAGGCTGTCATCTTCCTTTTCCCAACCCATCCCTGTCTACCACTTTGAAAAGAAAGGGTCAAGCCACTTGCCTGCATCAAAAGACACTTTCAGTACCTGTGTGTTTAGGTACCACAGTGAAACCCAGTTTTGTGTCACCATTTTATTTTAACATAGGTTTTTGGGACTCAAAAGGGGGATGGGGTTTTCAGGTTTTTCCCTTGCCTAGCTTGGCGCCACGCTGCTGTGGGGGGTCTTGTTTCTAAGCCCCTCTCTCTCTGTATAGCACCAGGGAAACGATGGTGCCCGGCTCCAGGCTGGGGCACCCACCCCGACACTGCCTGCTGGGGATCTTGCGGTGCCCTACGTCCCTCTGTGGACCTAGCACCTAGACCAACTGGGTTACTGATACTTCTAAATTAGGCCCTTCCAGTCCCAAACAAAACATTGTCAAACTTTGCATTTCTTTTTCAGTGTTTGCATCCTAAGATCAGTAGGGAGGAAAATCAGAACCTATTCAGTATCGTAAATACAGCAGATTATTATCCTAATGTGTTATCTAGCACTAACAAGCTAAATAATTCAGCATACTTTTACGTCTCCATTCAAACTAATGAGCTAGAATAAAAAGTGTTGATGAAGCTAAGTGCATACCTCAGTGTAGGTGGATATAGCTGTTTTGTTTGGCTCGGCTCTTTCCAAATAGGGGAGGCCTCTGGTAAATACACAACTATTCTTGTAAGGCTTCTCATAAGCTGCCTTCCTTTGCTGTTTTACTGTCTTCTTAGTGTGATCACTTTAAACCCACATTGCAAAACTAGGTTTTTCTATCACAAGCTTGTGCGCTCATGATGGGTTTTATTTTTTAATCCTACCTCGCTGCTAGAGTTCAAGCGTCACATAAAGAAAAGCTGGCTGTAGGATGATGATAAAGCATAAGCATCAGCTTCTTGTATTTTCTTAAAGTATTTCATAATTGAGAATTAAATGTTTTTGTTTTACTTTCCCTCTGCTCTTCCCCCTGCTAAAGATCAGTGTTTCTAGAAAATTCAGTGTTATTGTCACACTTGAATAACACGTCTATATTTAACAGGACCACTCTCTCCCTGTGGGGAGCTTGTGAAAGGGGAGATGGCTTTGCGGGGGGGAGGTGTCTCTGGTCACTTCTTCTGTACTTCCATGAAAAATATGAGTGCGCTCTCATGGCTTACAGTACCTTCGGGAGCTGCAAAGGTGGCTCTGCTGCCCTTGCGGTGTGCTGCCATACCACGTTAGTGGGGCCTTGGCAGAGAAAGGGAACCCCTTCCAGTGGTCTCAGATAGCTTCATCATAAATAGCCAGGTTCCTGGAGTCACCCCACTAGCAAACCGATTTGCAGGGGTATGATTGGCTCTATTGACCTAATATTTTTGACTGTTCAGACAAGTTATTTTGTTTAATAATAAGTGTTTGCTTCCTGCGCACCAAGGTCCTTCTTCCAAGAAGGCCCGAGGGGGTGGAATCCAGATTTAGCTGTTGCCTTTTTTTTTTTTTCTAAATATGGAAATCCTTGCTTGTAGTATGAGGTAATGGCTAGACGTGATCTGTGTATGCGCTAGCCCCACCTTTCCATAACCTACCCCTTAAATTCTCAAATTAAGGCTTACATAGAAGAGGAAAACAAAAATATGTGATTTTGAATGGTTCTTTATCTAGTGCAGTAAATCCATGGAGGAGGACATGTAGGCAAAGATAGCTGGCAGTCTGCTTAAAGCATTGTGGTGAAGAACAAAAATAAATGTTTATCTGGGAAACTAATTATTCATAATATGTGGTACATGGATGGAATGACACTATTCCTACTGAAACGAGCTGTCATCCCTTCTGTAATTAGCCCTATGTTAATGATATGATAGGTGTTCACCCTAATTTCAAAGGTATAAAATTATATTACAGAGGCTCTGTTCCTATAAAATTGATAGAAAAATCTTTAGTCTTGGTATCAAGTATTTAGATAAATTAGCTTTCCGAATAATAAACTTTTATGGTGTTTGTCTAAATCAGATAGGCAGTTGCTTATGTAAAAAATTGAAATGTTAAGAAAAACCCACACATGTTCAACTAAATCTTTTTTTTTTATATAAATGCTTGAAGTATGAAATGGTCAGATTTTAATCTGAGTTTTCATTGTGGAGGCTCTATCTATGGAGATATATCTGACTTGCACCATTTCAATCAAGTTCAGAAGCTGATCTTTTCCTTCTCTGTCAGCACAGATACAGAAAAGCTGTTACAAAATGATCCCTTTAATCCTGTACCATTTTTATGTGCTGATTAGAATCAGGGTAATTTCAGCCTGTGTCGAAAGAGTTAATCTTCCTGATGGAGATGTGAAAAGTAGGAGCCATTTTAAATCTTAATTCCACATGCTGCCTTAGGGATCACACTGTGCTAAAACCCAAGATAAAAAGGCCTGACAAAGATTATTGACGGTTTACCTTTTAATGAGCAGCTTGGATTGATTTTTATTTCCCTCTGGGGCTGCTTGCTTTGCCCTGTTTCCACCCATGATGTCATGATTAACAAAAACAACAACAACAACAACAAAATTAAGGCTTCATATCTAAATAACTGCAGAGAAATACAGAGTAGCCATGGCATTAAAAGGAAACCTGTGCCAAATCCTGTTGAACCTCTTAGGAAAAGCCAGAGCACTTGAGTCAATGGTTTGGTGCTTCTCCTGTCAGAGGAAACGCACCTTCCACCAAACAACACCTCGATTCTCCGTTTATATTACGTGTTTTAAATAAGGTATCATTCTGCAAATCAACAGCAAAACAAGCAAATGCATTCAAATGTATTTAATATTATTGCTGACAAAAACAATGATTTCTCTTCTTTTGCCAAGCCCCCACCCCTCTAAAGCCAACGCTGAACAAACCGCCTCTGGCTATGTTCCCATAATTTTGTTCAAATCCTTAAGCTTCAAAAGAGAGCAGCTCTGCTGCCACAAAACTATCATCCCAAAAGCTCTTAAGCTCTGACATCATCTATTCTGTTTGAGTCCTTGCGTATAGACCTTGCCAGAAAATGGAAATCCCTTTTTCACAGGGCAGAAAGGGCATGTTTTTAAAAAAAAAAAAAAAAAAAATTTCCCATTCTGCATCAGGATGAAACACTATTTAAAAAAAAAAAAAAAAAAAAGGCAAAAAAAGAGAGAGAAGGAAAAGGCTGTTTATCCCAGGCATGGCTTTCCAGAACAAAAACCTTGTTTTTGAAGAACAGGCTTGAGCGAAGCCTTCCAGGCAGGCAGATGGGAAGCCGGCGGCACAGAACTGTTCTGCAAAGTGGAAGCTCTCCCGTGGAAATCTCCCGTTTTCTGAGGACAGGAGAGGCGTGTACCTTCTGCGCTGGGTTAGCAGATAGCTCCAGCCTCCTGGGCAGGGCTGGACAACCTGTCTGTGATCAGTAGGTGGTTTCTGGAGCCAGCTGGAGTGAAGCATAAAGAGTGACAATGCATTTGTGCGGCCACTCAGAGGCTATAGAGGCTGGAAAAATGTGAATCCAAGCAAGTTTGAGAACTGGAGGAGCCTGCTGGTATATAGGCGTTCCTCAGAGTTATGTTGGGTGGAGATGTAATTGGAAATGTGGTGGTTAAGAGCCCTTGAATAGTGGTACTTGTGCGAGGCCGTGCAGAGCTGGACGCTGTAGAGCATCATTCCGTAATGCACTCAGCCTTGCAGGAGAGATGCTGTTGGGTGGAGGATGAAGAGGGGAAAAGCAAACACAGAAGGGAAACTGCTGGTTAAATTGCTTGAACTATCACTAAAATCCTCTTCTCAGAGTGTGAGTTTTCTTTTCGTTAATTTTTTTTTCTTTAGAAGGTAAGTATGTTGAATAACTATGGGCTATTCTCAGCAGTGTAAAATTTCAATTCTTTAAAACACATTCTTACCTATCAAATTGGCAGGCTCGAGGAACAGTTATTCTGCTGCAACTTCAAATCACCGCTTCAAAAATTGATCTGGGCTTAGGTATGTCTTTGTGTGTCCATGCTTATTAGCTTCATGTTGTGATTAACTTAATGGGCTATGGAATTTTACATGTACTCTATGCAAATGCAACTGAAAAACCAATTATTGAAAAGTGAAAAATGAACTCTAGGAGACAGTCATTAGACTATTAGAATCCCCAGTTCCTTTGGAAACTGTATTTGGGTAATACGTGGTTTTAATACTGAATTTCAACCCCGGAAAAAGCAATTGGCAATTACATTTTTTTCAGGCAGTAGAAAACATTTTGACAGGCCTGTCTGCATGGGCTAGTAAGACTCACTGGGCTTTACGAGTTGGAAAATTAGTCACGGCTTCAATAAAATGTTGTAGTCCACTTAGCACCCTATTTTCAAGATCCTTAGATGTACAAGCTTCTGTGATTTTTTTTTTTTTTTTTTTTTTTTTCNCGGTGTCTGGTGAGTATAATCCATATTAGCTGGGCCGGATCCAGCAGCGGAGATGTTCCCCTGGCTGCTTCCTTGCAGGACTGTCTTCCAGTGAATGTGTTTCGTGTGGGTAGATAGTGATAAAAAACCTCCTCTAAAGCCTGATTAAGTAACTTATGTGCCCAAGACCACGTGGACAGGCTGTGGCAGCATCTATTGAGACAGCAATACATTAACGCTGTTGTGTTACAGGGTTGTGGCCCAGATGGCACTGCTACTGTTAACTGGAAAATGATGCTGATGATTTTTGCCCCCTCCCCCCCCCCTCTATTTTTTAAATATGTTCCTATTTATGTGCCAAAGGTGCTACAAGTGGCTGTTGATCTCCCTTGTGGCATTTACAGCCCAGTGGCCCCCAGCTTTGGTTAAAAGCATCTTTAAAATGAAGCTGCTGGTGGGGGCTTGGTTTACACACTGCCAGCTGCAGTGAATGCTGACATGGTGATGCCCTGAGCTTGCAGCATCTTGCTGCTCTCACAGAGAGAACGCAAGTGCTAGTGTTTGGTGAGCTGTACTCTCTCAGACCGGAGCTCACGTGGGTGTTTTTAAGGGGATGGAGCTCAATGTAGAGTCAAAAAACTGATGCAAGCCCTTTCTAGAGGGAATATTGTCAGTCCTCGAATGTGCGCAGACCAGTGCCATTGTGCCATCTTTCTTTTTAGCTGGTAAGCTATAACTAGCATTCGGCATGCTGAGATGCACATTTGGACCCTTTATCCTCCCTTACCTTCCATTTCCATCACAAATTCATCTGGTTTTCACCACCTGCAATTTCCACCCTCCCTCTGCAACAGGTTTTGCACGTGCGGATGCCTCCGCGCTGGCAGGATCCCTGTCCTCTATATGGTGGAGGTGTGTTACTATAACACACTCTGTGTCTCGCGCTTGGCATCAGCGGGTCCTGCACAGGTCTGGGGCGCCCCATGTAGAAGTGGTTGCAGAACTGGGGACTGTCAGTGTATGTGATGGGCCACGAGTGTCCGTTCAATGCACACACACGTGCTGCCTTGTGCTGTGGGGAGCGTGGGGCCTGAGTCGGTTCTTTGTTCAGCTCGTTTCATCTGCTGTAAAACACTCTTGTAACAGGGTGACAGGCTGGAAGACCTTGTGTAGGAATGAGTCACCCTGGGCTCCATGGGGAGTTGTGCAAACAGATTAGGGGCAGCGTCTGACCTTTCATTTTCGGTAGTGCCTAGATGCAATTGGATGAACAGGTGAGAGGGTATTCAAAGAATACTGGCTGTAATTTAATCAGTTGACATTTAGATGTGCGGTGATGAGTGTCTGTAAATGCTTTGGATGGATGAATATAAGGTACAACCAAAAAGAAGAGAAATAAGGATGTGTAAATTCCATAGACCAAAGTTTGGAAGAACATAGTAAAGAGCAGATGAACAGGAATGAAATGTGATTAATATAACACAGAAACTAAAAGCTACTGGATGTAAAGCATCATATGTTGAACTGTTACAAGTCTATTCAATCAGGTAGCTTAAAGCCATTTAAAATGCCCCCTATACAAACGAAGAAGGGAGAATAAGAATAATCAAAGTATAGATAAAGCATGTATCAAGAATACAACACAGTGATAAGGAAGATTATGAAGCAAGGAGAAGGAATAAATATGGTGTGGAAAGCAGATGTGGAGACCGAAGGGAAAGTGCATAAAAGATAGATGTAAATAATAAGGCATTTGTCAAATCCTTGAATGTAAAATGTCAGGGCTTCAAGAACTTGTAAAGGTTATTTACTAACTAAGGCCAGAGTGAAATATTGTTTAAGTACATTGATGCAACACAGGCACGTGTATGTATGCTTTGCTGAGTAGGACTGCTTTGATTACTTAGTGCCTAAATAAAAAATAATCATTCTTTGTCTCTTTGTTGTCAGGGAAATGGGAGATAAATGCCATAAGAAATTGATGTAAATTTCTGAGCTTTTGAAAAAAAGCAGGAATGAAGGCGGGGGGGGGGGAATCACACCAGAAATTACAGTACTTAAGCATTGAAATCTATATTGGAAAACTTAAGAGATAGAATTAACATAGAAGATTTGGGATTGAGAAAACTGTAGAATTGCATTGTTTTAAGTGTGGGAAGGCACTGATAAATTTTCAAAGACCCTTAAGGAATACATTGATAAACAGGATCTAGAAAAACCTGCTTTTAAATCTGACTCTGGAATGGGAGAGTCAAAGAAATTCTGTAAGAGCCTAAATAAGGTATAATGTGGAAAACTCTTAAATCAGGATAATTAGTATTAATGCAAAATTACATAATCACATGGAGTATCTAATTAATTCTTTTCAGGAACCAGTGGCAGTAGCTAAAAGAGAGAGTCAAAATATATTAGGAGTTTGGTAAAGCAGTCTTCAGACCATGTAGTGTTCAAAGGCTTGTCTTCTGGTAGCTGAGAAGGGCAGGTGTCTTTAGTCTCTACTTCAGAGGCTAGGATTTCACTTGGAAGACTTGAAGCAATTTTGACTTATCGGTATAGAAACAACAGAAGGAATTGTAAATGCTTCATATGTTAATAACCTGGAAAGCGGAATTTGCAGCAGGATAAGAAAAAAATACACAGTGACACAGAACTGGGAAACAAAGAGTTAGAGCAGAGGAGGTAAGCAACCTATAATACTTCTGAATACATCACATAGATTAAGAGCACAGACAGATAAGCAGGCTGCACGATTTATGGTAAAGCAAGATAAGCCTATGGACAGACAAAGCATGAAATATAAAAAGATGCAGCAAAACAACCTCCATGGTTGTACACTGACAAGATGGAAAAAGAACATATGAGAAAGGTAGTTGGATGACGTTGCCTTCATCACAAATGTTATCATCAGTGCATTACAGCAAACAATATATTAAAGCACATGTAGCAGAATTACATTTAAATCAGGTGAAATAATCTAACACCAAACAAAGGACCAGGGACTACCCCTGCAGTCACGTGTACCTAGCTTTGCTTGCATCTTTCTCAGCTATAGGCCCGGACAATCTATGGCAGAGGGTAGCCACGTTTTTCTTCTGAACTCTTGAACCATTATATGTACTGTCCTCACACTTACATATACTGTGTTGTTAGACACTGTATTGAGCACGTTCATTAAAATTAACCAATTTGTTGTAATGGCTTCTGGTTACACGCACACAATTGCCATAGTTTTGGAAAGAGAGAATCAAGAAGAAATGCTATAATTATACTCAAGGCTTCTAGAATGAGATTTCTGTACTCGTTAAATGTAAATTCATCCCTCAGTTTTTTCAGCTATTTATCCTCTGAGAATCTATTAGCTGTTGCTATTTCTGTGTGGGTAGTAGGATGACTGTTTATAAAGAGCCATGTAGATAAATCAATAACATTTGCAAATCTGACGAACTAGGACATCCTGTAGGTTGCTGTGTCTGGGCTGCTCTGTGGCGTAAGTACAAGTCACTTGACTCGCAGTCTGTTCCCAGGTGCAAAAGTGTGACTTTTTTTTGGCCGGTCTTCTCAGTGACATATTCTTTCTTTCTTTTCTTTCTGGTGAAGCAGCTGAAAATTATGGCACGCTCCAAGCTAGAGCAGGGTGAATTCCCTTCCTCAGCCTTCTTGCCTCTGTTCTCTTCTTCTGACGGATGACAAGGAGGCAGAGTCCTGGGCACACTGTGAAGGTGATCGGTGGATTGCCCTCTGCTAGACATCTGTGTGGCTTGTGGCTTACTTGCCATGTGCCTCAGACCCTGAAAACATGTTTCCTTTTGTGGATCAGTGATGGGAAGCAGCTGCAATCTTCTCTGCATCCTGCCTGTCTGTCTTGCCAGCTCGAAGACATAGGTTGCTCTTGGGTGCACCCTTCAAAGAGACCACCCTTCTGCTTCCTCATGTGCAGTTGTGCTTTTCTAAGTATTATGATGGAGTTCCATGGTGAGCAGGGCTCACATCTTTGAACTAAAATCAGCCCCATTCAATCTTAAGCACATGGACTAAATTATTAGACCTGCAAATCTTACTTCTGTAGGCAGCAATCCTCCACGGTTTTGGATGTCTGACACCGGATTAGTGGGGGAAAAAGCTGCTGCATCCACACAGATCAATTAAGCAGAGACAGTGCATGGGTCTGAGGTGACCCATGTTGGACACGCTGCTTTCAAATCTAAATCTGCTAGTCATAGGACATTTGGGTTGCTGGCTGTATTGCACTGAGGATGAAGGGTGCAGCAGCTCCTTCCTAAATCCTTTATACCAGTGATGTAGCACATCCCAAATAACCCCAGAAGAATTTGCTCTGTAGCTTCCCTTACTCACATACTTCGAATTTAATGGCAGTTCCTAATCTCACAGCACTGTAGATGATCAGCGGGTTATAGCAGTAGTGGCTGTGTGTGCTGTACTGGTTGCATTTGCCTCTGCTGTAACAGCAAGGGAGAAAGGTCTTTATTCACCAGAAGATCAATGATTAATTCCAAGCTGCAGAGTTTGGAGCTGATCCAGCCTAGAACTTTTCCAATATTTATGGTGTTTAGCTCCAGGATTTTCCAATTTAAGCATTTCTCTAGTCCAAGAAGGGCTATGAAGTGCTGAAGCAAACTCTCAAAATACTTACCTTGCCCTAAGAGGAATAATCTGTGCAATAACGTAAAAAGGTTTTAATCTATGCACTTTGGATAGTGGTTTGATAGTCTCTGAAGACGTCCCATTTAATTTGGAGTTAATTCCACCTTCATTGCTCCATGGATGCACTTGAGGTGCTCTGTGGTGTTTAATTTGGGTTCTTTTGAATGCCAGATGCAGAGAATTAGAGTAATTATAGTGTGTAACTCAGCTTTTAAAGGCTGTTTCCTTTTTAGAGAGTATAAAGAGTATATAAATTGTTCTAAACGTTTTAGTGGATATTGATGTCCTGGAAGATTATCCAGCTGGAAATAGAATGAAAGTTCTTTGTGTTTCTCTACCCAAAGATAACATCACTGTTTCTGGCTGCTTTCTTAAGGAAAAAAAACCAAAACCAGCCCCGGTTGGGGGGGGGGGAAGTGACGTGTATCTAGAGGTGTGGCGCTCTTCGGGGTGGGGGTGGGGGAACCATCACCTCAATGGTGGAAATCATCCTGTAGCACCACCCGTTACTTTAGGATCTAGGAGACCTAATCATGGATTCGCAACTACTGTGATGAATACTCTTCAGACTCAAACATAATGCCAGTACCTATTCTCAAGTAAATATTTTGTCACCTCATATGAGCTGTTACTCACGGGGAGGAGATTGCCATATGCATCTGCAAAAGAACCTTTTATTTCTCTTATGAAAACTAACCTTTGTGCTTACAAAACCTCAATAAATACTGGCTTTCCTTTGTGCTAGTGCCTATTGTGGAATCTTAACCCACTGTTTCTATGTGCTTGCTCTTATGTCTCTCCTGAAGCTACACTGTCAGGAGCAAGGACTTTGTTCGGTGTTACTGCAGCACCTGGCACAAATGGGCCTGAAAGCAAAGCTCTTGCTCTTGAATTAGCCCATGAAAAGCTAAGAAAGAAAAAAAGCCAAAGTATCCAGGTCTATCAGGGTTAACTCAACTCTTCAGCTATTCTGCAAGTCAACTGAGATTCAGAGTCTGGAGCTATCCACTGCAGTTTTCATAAGCTTTTTTAAGGTGTGCTGAAGTTGAAAAGGCAAAACAGCGAATGTTAATAAAAACATATAAATAATTGTGCACTCTCAGTGCAGTCATGACTGCAGATTTTTAATACAGAATAAAGGCAGTGGGCAGAGGCTTTATTCTTTTTCAGTAATTGAATGCAATCCTACAGTCATTTCTGGTGCCTGTGGTTTCAGCAGTCAGGTTTGGGGCATGCAGAATGTGTTTGCACCCACTGGCCGTACAGCGAGGAGCAGCTGCCACGAGGGCTTTCACTGCACCGAAGAACTGACTCTGGGGAGCAGTCGGAAGTTTTCTGCACATTTAATCAGCTCTCCTGGTGGGGAACTAAAACAAAAGGGATATATGTACTGCTAAACGTAAATCAAATTTCCTGTGCAAATGTGAATCTGACACTCGGGTATGACCTGTTTCAGTGCACCATAATTCACTTGGGCAAAATGCGGTCCTGGAGCTGCCTCTCACGATGCAGAAGCTGTGATGAGATGCACCACCTCTGACGGGGGCTTTCGAGGCAGTGGCTGCAGTGGGAATTGTATCTGACAGCTTAATATTTCAGTTGCAACTGGCCATACTTAGAGTAATGAGGATTTTTTTTTTTAGCCTGGTTAGAGCCATGAACATATGGTACAGTAGCAGAAGAAATTATTTTGGGTAGCAATCCTTAAATATTTTTTGGCAAATGACTAGGCCTTTCCCAAGGGAAAGTACAGAACTTCCCATAAAAGCGACTGGCAAGTCTTTGTTACTTCTCTTCTGCCCAAAGACAAGCCATACCTCCTCCCGTCTTCCTCTTGGCTGTGAGTCTAGACAATATCATCGCTGTTGGCAATGTTTACTTAGCTTGCTGTCACCTGGAGGAGAGGATAGCACAGTAGGGTCTCTTTCCTTGCTGTGTGAAGGACTGGTGTGTTGAGAGAATTATTTTAGGTTTGATTTTTTTAATTATTATTTTTATTTTTTCCCCTTGGAAAGTCACTACATGTAAGCTGATCATTTGTGCGAGAGGAGGTGACTGATTTTTGGAGTGTCAGTAAAGTTGTATAAAGATCTATTGAATAAACAGTGAGCCATTTCTCAAATGTGGATGATTATAGTAATAGCATGCAACTACTGAATGTTCGAGATTGAGAGCGTTGGATCCGTGAGTCTGTTTGTGGTTTTCCAGTCATTCTCGTGTCCAGGGCTCTGTGCAGTGCAATACACAAATCTTGTTTTCTCTTCCTGCAGAAATGGGAAATTCCAGTTTCAGGATCCCGTAACGAGTCTGTAATCTGCGTCTGTTTGTCCTTAAGGCAAGTTACGTATATGCTGCTTCCTCGTTAGCATGTGAAACTCTGCCAGAGAGTGAGTGTGTGCCTGGGATCCTGAGTTCTGCCTAGTGGTTGATTGCTACTTCTCTTTCTTCTGCATAGAATAATTTCTGTAGCAGCTCTGATGTGGACAACGCAGTTTGATGCATATGAACTATCAGACAGGTTTGTGTCCTGATGGTAGCTGAAGGGGCTGTTTTATTCAAGATCTCAGGTGAAAGAACAAAGTCCAGTGATCCCAAATAATATCTTTGTCAACTTTTATGGATTTATGGGGCTGTGAATATATTGCCTCAGCCCTGCGAGAGCCTTTGTAGGGGAAAACAAATCTAGCATGAGTGGTCCTCCAACCAACCTTATTTTCCCTCCTTGCTGGAACAGAGCACATCTCCCAGTGTTTTCAATGTAAAAGGTTCTCTTTGAAAGTGAGACCTCTGACCTTGCTTTATAATGCAGCGATTCCTGGAAGCTGTGTTTTGCTGAAAGCTTTTGCTTTTAAAGGAGAAAAAGAGCAAACAAGGATGTTCCGTGGAGTCAAAGCTAAAAAGAATTTCTCCTCTTTAATGTTAGCTCTTAGAAGTTGGAGAGGAATTTAGGGCCCAAAATTAGGTGTTGAGGTGTTACTATAGGGAGAGCTGATGCCTTACAAATGTTGAGATGAGTGTTGTATCCAGAAACACCTCCTGAGGCAGGTTCTCTGTTGTCCCATCTTGTAGCATTCACAGCACTGACCCCTTTCCTGAGCTCCATATTTACATTTATTTCTTGAAAGGTGGAGCCAGTTTCACTTTTTTCCCTGCTAAAGCATGGCTGGAAGAGGTAGAGCCAGAGCAGGAGGAGCTGCCGTGCTTGAGGGGGGAATGATGGTGAGTCCTCCTGGGAAGAGCAGGGAACTGAAGTCACATTTTTTTCATGTGGTAGGCAAGTGGTGAAGGCTCCGGGCTTTTCTGCTAAAGAAGTGCTGGTTATGCCCTTAACCTGCAGCGCTAATGAGGGGGAAAAACTACAGAGCACAGACACGTTAGCTGATAGCTTTCCCAGGAGTTAGAAGGCCATGGAGACAAGTCAGGTATCAAAGTTGCTTTGATTTTTCTAACTCATGAAAATGACAAAGGGATTTGTCTTCACTAATAATTGACCTCAAGTTTGGATTTCATTCAGGCAAGGAAGGTGCCTTTTTTCTTTTTTTTTTTTTTTTTTTTCCTTCCTTTCCCCCCTCCCCTTCCCTCTTTGAGGATAATAAGGCCATAGTCAAACCATTTGGTTTCTGGCAGGCAAAACAGAAGAGGGGCAGCAGCAGGGTGAGAAAACCCTGACATGAATTTTTCCATCTTTTAGCTGATGCTGTTTCTCTTTAGAAGCTTTCTCATAAATGCACGTTTTTGTTTTGAATCCATTCTGCGGCAAGACTAAATGATAAATTGGATGTATCAATAAAAAAAGTCATCTCTTCCTCCGAACTGATTCGTTTATCATGTGATGTGCTATTGTTACAGAAAATTACTCTAAGTGCCTATTGATTTCNCAGAGGAGGAGGAAGGGACCTTTATTGGGTGATATAAACTGAAACAGGCTCAGAAAAACATATTTTGCAGGTATTTGTAGCATACCTACCAGCGTAGTGATGTATGGGGAATAGCAGGACTGGAGAAAATCTCCTTTAGCCTTTTTCTTGTGTTAAATAGCTTGGTTATTGGGGGGGGGGGGGGATAACTTGAAATTGGGTAGGTGGGGAAAAACCCTCCCACAGGGCTGCCCAAAGCCTTGGGCGCACCAGTGATTTTGACTGACTGCTGACAATAGTTTGTCAAGCAAAAGGATGCTTCGTGTGGCAGCAGCAAACTACAAGCAGCATTTTCTGAAGTAAAGATGTCAAAAGGGTACACATGCTTTGCTAGGCAAGTGCCTAATAGCGAACTATTTTAACTCGGCTAATACTTGTTGTCTTGCTTCTTCCCCTCTGCTACGTAAATTGGTAATGTTTTATCCTGCTTTAGTCTATGGGAAGATGCACACTGTCTGCAGGTGGGACAGATGTGGAGTCAGAGCTGGCTGTAAGCATAAGCAAGGCTAGCCAATTGCCTCGGGCAAAGAATTGCCAGGAGCAGCAAAGTAACCATGACCACTGCCTTGCTGGAGCTCAGGGAGCCAAAATGAATGGCANTACTCTAAGTGCCTATTGATTTCACACAGTTGTATGCGAGGACTTATTCTGGAAGGGCCTGGGTTCTTCTCCGCTTCTGGGGATGGCAGCGGAGATGATGGGCGCATGGTTCCCCACCAATGCGGTGCAGCGTTTCAGGGGAGCCAGATACTAAATTCAGCCAGCTGCTTGATACTAGTTGAAATCTTGATTCATGAATAATAGCTGGGAGATCAGTTCTCAGAGGCTGTTTTGAGTGTTGTGTGTGTGTGTCATTCCCCCCCCCCCCCCCCCCCCCCCTCATTTTACTGTGTTTTCCTCCGTCTGGAACCAGCCCGGCCCTGAGGATGCTGCGTGTGTCCCCCCCCCGCCCCGAGGTTCAGCGAACGGTGGGAACCCGAAGCGCCTGCAGCTGCAAAAACGTGACTCTCAAAATCACACGGAT